>UYYA01004715.1:0-73136 GCA_900624975.1 Angiostrongylus costaricensis
TCAAGATGCTTTTTCGTTATCTCCATATCTAACTGATGAGGAATTACGACAAACTCTCCACCCTTATCATTAACGGAAAGAAAGAGTGATTGAAATCTTGGTTTGGGGTTTCTTTGTTTGGTTATGGAGGCGTCTGGCCGAGTGAGTTGCTATCAACTTGACCTTTCCAGGCTCTGAAGAAGGCGAAATTCGCCGAAACGTCAGCTTAATCGTGAACAAAGAACAATAACACCTCGCGTTTGCTCAAAAAAATACGAACAAAATCACTTGATCAATGCCGAGGTTAATAGAAAGTCGGTCGTGGCAGTATGTTGTGGGTCAATTGCCTTTGTTTAGATAGGCAGAATAGGCCGGAGTTTTTAAATGAATCATCTGACATTTGGGACCTGATTGTGAACGGGAGAAAGATGTACGGGCCACAAAAGAATAAGTCGTGAGAACATACAAGTCTTAACGAGTTGAGAACTTTCATCCGTCTTTGTGATGAAAATTATTAATGCGCAACAGATGAGCCATCACTGGGATTTCAGTCCTACGTTTTTTACATGCTCTCTTATTGCAGCCTACATTAACGCAAGAGACAGATTTAAAACGAGCTCATTGACGACAGCCTGTTCTTGATTAGATCACTAATATAAACAAGGACTCCAGGAGATTTATACATGTCCCTGTAACGAAAAGCATCGCGTGCTTTAAAAGTAGAGTCCACATCGGTCAGTACATCCCACAGAAACAAATACGCTCTGAAGTGAAACAAATTTTGCATAAAGGCTAGTTACACTTAGAGAATTTTGGTGTTGACAGTCCTTCTGTAATACCGTAGTGGTGGCGTTCATGATTTGTTCGATGAAGGAAGAAATTTTTATAGCAATAGTTTTCATGTAGCTTTTTTTATAGTTAAAGAGTTACTGCAGAAAAACCTACTTTATCGGCACCAATGAGAAAAACAAAAAATGGATTCTCAAGCAGTCCATCGACCCTAAGCTTAAGACAGGACAAGAGGTAGTACTAAAAAGGTAAGCTGGCTTTGAATTGTAAAGATAAGGTAGACACTATTATAATTTGCAGATTTCATACTGAGAATCTTTTCAATAACTCAACAATTCCTAGATTACTGAAATCTACAGCCAGGGAAACATCGTCGCGGAGATAAGCAAGTATAATTCCTACAATGTTTCTAAAATATTTGCAATACTCGTATTTGTTAAAAAGAATAGGCAGTAAATAAAAAGGCTAAGATTCTGATTTCGACTTCAGCCTCAGCTTAACTAGGTTCGTTGCCAATTTGGGCTCCCTAGATCAGTCCCGTTGACGGGTGATTGCTAATGGCGCCGATCGATAGAACTAGCTGAGAGACAGGCGAAACCAAGGACCCGGATGGTGTGGTGGTGAAGCGCGCTAGTCCCCGGTAAGGACAATAGAGCGTTCGTTCCCCACCGCAGACACCTGCGGTCCGGAGTTTTGCAAATATCTCAGCATCATTGGAATTTATATTTCGTAGTATACCCTGCCGTTAAAAAGAATAGACAGTAAATAATAAATTAAAATTATAATTCCTACAACCAGCATGAGCAGAAAACCTAGCTCAGTGACATCAAGAGGGTGTCTACTGCGTTAAGTTTGTGGCAAGAGTGCTTACACTCGTTTACTCGTTTACTTCTCATTTCCATGAAGAAAAAAGAGCGGCAAGTAAGTGGCACGAGAACATCGAGGGGATACGGAGAATGTAATAATTCAATAGTAATGCTAACCAAATTAAGTATGCATCTCTAGTGAAATGTATCGATGTTCCGCTAAGAATTGCATGAATGTAGAAACAGAAAGTTCTACGCAGAACTGTCGATTGTAGATACGAGAACTTGCATTTAAAAAGGGTTATGATTCTACGTAACACGTGCAAATTATATGCAAAAACATAAATGATAATAAATAACAAATAAATAAAAATAATGAGTAAATTGGAAATTGTAGATGAAAAATAGAAGGCTCTGAGGACAACCATTAAGGCAACAGTAATAGTTTGTGACCTGTATTTTTATTATTATTTATTTATGACCCGTCTTCACGTCTACTGTGCGGATCCTAGCACTTCTCACATTCGATTCGTTAAATAGCTTGACATAGCAGGGCTAGAGCGTTCCCGGTTGGATTGAAGAGCGTGGTATTTTCCCAGATAAATCCGGCACGAATTTCCGGACCCCATAGGGATCAGAGGCTTGGTTGGTCCGGAGCGGAATCGAAGTGACACCATACTTGTGAAGGCCGATATCGCTACTACTGTGCTATCCGCCCCTTGCGGTCTGTATAGCAAAACGAACCGCTAAGGAAAATGAATTGGCTACAAAGGACTTGTTCTCCTTTGGCGCCGTCCTTGCTTTCTACATAAGGCATCTCACGGCTGTTTCGTGTTAATGGTAGAACATTGTGTGCAATTTTGTTACTCTAATGAACAATAAAGAGAAGAGCTACCGCAGTGATAGCGATGTTATTCACCAGGAGCACAGCTCGAGTTTGACCAACACATCAAGTCCACTACCCTTCTGGTGTCGGGAAATTGGCCCTAGTCTTGTCTGGGTTCTCAAAGAACAATAAGTTGTTCAAAACATTCGCAGGTATGCTGACTTTTCGAAAAATGTGGACAATTTTCTGGCAACTAAAGCACTCCTAGGGCGCATGTGGCGCAGTGGTCGGAGGCGCCCTGCAACACACACGTGAAATCGATTCGGAGCCTATGGCCCACCAAGCCCTTCATCTTTCCTGGGTCGATAAATTGGTACCAGACTTGTCTGGGAGGATTGCAGGACCGGCTCGATACATCCCTAGGCCACTGCAAGTCATTGCAAAGGCCACACATGCATTCAATCACCTCCAAACGATGCTTAATGAAGTCGAATGCATGGCGCATCCCTAAGGGATTGTTCAACGCCGAGAGCTTTATCTTTTTTTAAAGAGCTTTTTAGGAGGCGTATTTTATGTGCTTTACATTGCTTATCAACGCTTCCAAATTTCTGAATATTTTAGCACTTAATGAAAACCTGCATGAGACGCAAAAATATATCATACTATAATATATCATATTTTATCACGCGGTATATGAGTTTTGTATCTTTCACAAGATTCTTTCGTAGTGAGTTTATTTTCGAAATATAACTAGATGAAATATTAATGAATTTCGTAACTTAAACCTTATACTGCGGAAGCCATCAAGATTTAACGATACATCCGGGAACACTATCGTATTACAGCGGACGAAATTCCGCCTTACCGATCAGACCTCTGCTCAAGACGCGAACTCCAGTGGCGAAAATCACAAGAAAGGAGATTCATGGTGCCGGAAGCACAGGATTTCGAATGGATGAAGGAGGCAAACTGCATTCCGTTTTAAAAGATTGGTCTTTCTTACACTAAGAAGGCCTATTAGAATTGTTATCCTTTAGATCAGACTTCCAGGAAAAATCCAGGTTTTTTGAATCTTATCCCACATCATGAAAGTGGTCGTTTGAAAATTTAAGGTTAAGTGACTTTCACCAAATATGCTTGATGTACAAGTACTCGTCAGAACGCTTTAAATTCGATTTAATGAACGAAATTGAATAGTTTCATTCGGTTTCGGCTATTTAAAACGCAGTAATGTTCATAATGTAAGCCCTTTTGCTTGGAAAAAAGTAGAGAAACGAAAAGTTTAAGAAAAGCTGACCTTAGCGAGAAGAGTAAGTTGGTAGACCTCTGGTAATTCCATTTGCGAGAGATCCTGCGTGATGTTCATTTCAAAACGACGGCAAGTCTCCAGAAAAACCCCGATGTGGCGTTCCTAAAAAGCTTACGTCATCTGAAACGCAGCAGTGGATAAATGATAGTTTACCATCATAGAAAAACACAAAAACAATCCGTAAAGCGAAGCTGTCTAGTTTATCACAGAAATCTTGAGACTCACATCAGATTTAACATTTAAGTACTAAACGGAACAATGCCCGTGCCGAAAAAAGGCTTGAAAATTAGTGGTAAGATCGATTGGTTCAGAAAGAAGCCATTCTTAGTCCATTTTTTATTTTTTGCTCGATTTTTTGCACGATTTCTACTTCTGGCTGTAAAATTCGGATCAATAGAGAGAAGTGGGTGAGGCACGTGATGCCAACTTCCGAATGACACGGACATCTGTAAGGGACACCCTAGTGAAAGCCGATTGGATTTTTTTAGGAAATATTAAAAGTAGAATAATTTGTTCAAGACTAATGGGCAAAAAGCTAGACGTATGAAAATGTTACGGCCATGTTTGGAATTTTTACTCTAAAGGTGCAATATTGACACGCCTCAAATAAAAGTGACGTCAATGATTAGGATTATTCCCAAATGTTTTCCGACGTTTTCCGTCGGTGTTCGATGAATTGCACGCAGTACTGTGAATGTCGCACATATTCCAAAGTTCAAATTTTGCCCCAAGTTTTCATTTCAGCGTCAACTTTCCTGTTTCCACCTCAACTATTACTGAAATTGGACCAAATGATATTAGACGAATTCGAGTGATTTCCTGAGACGATTTCAAAAATGGAGCGAAACGGCGCAGGAACGGACTGGAACATCATCGTTGTATTTGGCAGGCGAAACATATCGGCCTCCTATGCGACGTGTAAACTTGCATGTCTGGGCCAGACGAGGCCTAATTTTACGTCGTTACGATCCTCTTCATTTCCCGACAACAAACGATAATTGTTCTGTAAATAGAGGTTCTAAAGCATTGTAGGATTATGAATGAGACTTTGCTTTATTATTTTGGGACATCCATGGTATGTCTGTCAGTATTTACTGTATACTAGATGCGGGCAACGCAGTGGATGCGAGATGTCACATATTACACTCAAGCCGATGGTTCGACCTTGCGCCAGACCAAAATAACTCCCATTCCTTTGAGTTCATTGGATTCGTTTTAGAGAGTAGAGAGAGAGTTTCTCATTCTTTGCTATCCAATTAGGAACGCTCCAAGCAGGTCAACTTATGACTCCAAAGACTCTAAGAATAATCGACTGGACCACGATTCTACGACATTCAAGATGAAATGAAAATCCTCAGGAGACAAAACGAATCTAATGTGAGGACTCCCGGGATCCGCATAGTAGATGTGATGAAGGGCTGTATAAAGCTGTATAAAACAAAAAATAGGATTGGTATAAAAATACTTAATGGGTTAACGCTCTGGCGCATTCCACTTCTTCGGGGTTGCGTTGATCAGCGTTGATGGTCCGAAGCTGGTCGCTATCGCGATCTAGGTGTTGATTTCAGGCTTATGGTAAAAGCCCCTGCGATAACGTACACCTAAGAAAGACCTATTACGGCTACCTCAAAAACCCATGGGAAATCGAGTCGAGCAACATTAAACGGCTCTGATAATGAAATGAAGACCCAAATTTTCAAGCAGCTGTGGAACCCGCACGCGAGTCCAAAGACCTTCCAGGATGATGGATAGCAGAAAATGAATCGAATGCAAGAAATGGTGGAATTTACAAAACATATGGTGATGTCGTCTCTTCTAAAATAAAAAAGTGGTTCGTCACGAAACTACACTCGTGTTAGTATTTGGAACTATTTTGCAACATGTACTGAGACCATTTTTGCACTTTTTATAGAAGTCTAATCTATACGGTGACCAAGATTCATCAAAGAAACTGGAACTGAGATAGCAGTTCATTTATCAGTCCAGTTAGTGCTCACTGAATTTGAAAAAAAATTGTAAAGTTATTAGATGGAAGAAACAACATCTCAGGGACGACGAGCGTTAGAACACTCTGTTCTACAGAGTATAGATTGACTACTAAGACATTAAGAAAAAAAAGACCTATGCACCATAATAAGCCAGCGGAAAGAATTTTAGCTCTGCTAAGGTCAAAGCGGTCATAATACCCTCTGAGTATGACTTTCATAGAGTTCACGCCGTTATCTAAGTGTTAATCAGCATATGAGAAAAGAATTTTGAAAGATTCTGTGATAAAGATGGGAGCCTTAAAAGGTGGAATGATCGGCGATGAACGACTGCTCCGGTGAAGCTCATTTGCAAAGCTCGTCAATGGATTCAACGTGGATGGGATGACCAAACTCAAGAAGGAAGTCAGTACAGGAATTCTACAGAGAAATTAGTGACTTGGGAAATCTCAATGAATATCATGCAAGCTTAAAATGCCATGTGCTTGTTTTGTTTAACAAGAATGTTTCTTGTACATTTTGTGACCAAATAGAGATTGTATAGGACAACAGACAACGTCTTACTTCATGCCATACAAAGACGACATACCGAAACACTCTTGAAGACGAAATTATAAAAAGAAAATGCTGCCGTGGGTGCTTCTTACGAAACACTTTATTTCCATCCCTTTTAAGGGCAAGATAGCTACTGATCGCCTGCCGAGCTCTGCAGACACATCATTAAATCATTAAGAGAAGTAGGAGAGTGTGGATAGGAAAGCGCACGTCATACAATCGGCACCGCAAACATTTAAAACTGCTGTCATGGAAAACTCTGCTCCACCCAGCATCCCCATGAAGCGTTGTTTAAAATATCAACAAATACCTATCGGAAAAACCCCTAGTAACATGTCGCCATCGATAACCCCTCCGAAAGATTTCTGAGCATAACAAGAGTCATAACATTTGAGATGACGATTCATGAAGAAGTATCCCATGGCAAAAACATGAATTCCCTAACGATCCTTATTTTGTAGTAACTCCCACGTCCGACTTTCTATTAACCTCGGCATTGACTGAATAATTTTTTCTACTTCTGTTTAGGAAACACGAGATATTATTTTATTTCTTTATTTACGTACAAGCTGACGTTTCGGCGGATTTCGCCCTGCTCAGAGCCTGGAAAGGTCAAGTTGAATGCAATCTACGCGGCGAAACACCTCCATAAGCAAGCAGAGAAAATGCTGAACCAAAATTTCAATCACATTAAACAAAGAGTCTTTGCACACTCACCGCTTTATATGAGTCTTGCACTAAATATGTCACGTAGAGACCAACCGCACAGAGCTCACATGGAATCGTAATGTGCCCATCTGATCAGAATAACAGACAAAACAACACAAAACACCTCGTGTTTTGCTAAACAGAAGTAGAAAGAATTATTTCATCCTTATTTTATTTTACAAGGCAACTCAAATTTAGGATATCATTATTGTGTGTGAAAAGTGAGAAAATAATGTTAGTATAGCCCTCGCTTCCACCGCTCCTCTCCTTAGCCGCTTCACCAAATGCAATGTAAGGAGCTAAGCCCCTCCATGAGGTTGGCGACAGTCGAGAAGACCCATCAAATAACACATGCACCATTGTACAAGTGGTTTTGCTCGTTGAGCTCAACTGCTCAAGATTAATCTTGCCTGAATCATTTTAATTCCTCTTCTGACTGTGAGCAAAAAGATCTTCCCAAACTATGTTGTAGCAGATTTTGACAATACTACGCGAGATTTATCGAAGTTTAGGGCGGATCTCCACGTCATATTTGAGTAGTCATAAACGTCTACGGACTCGCTTTGTGATTGAAGAGGTAGGAAAAACTAAACGCTGCCTTGAACTTATTAGAGGATGTTCTCAGCTCATGGGTAGTTGCTCCTTATTGAGTCAAACTGTGCCCGAGTGCAGATTATACATACGGCTTCAATAAACATTTAGAACTGGATGCATATTCGGCACATACAATTACTTGCTGTGACCTAATAATGTTTCGAATTAGTGTTTCTTTCTTTTTCCCAGGCAAATCTTCTACCAAGCGTAGCCGAACCCAAAGAGGAGTATTGCTTGGTTAGACCGCGACACTTGAACGAACCAACGACCTGTTTAATGTGGTCCAGGTCATTCCCAACCATTCAGCTACAATCCTTCTTAAGACTGGCCCTTCTTAAACAGCGTTTCACGTTCAAATAGTAAAAACATCCTAGTTCATTACCTCTCCTCGCATCCCTCTCACACGAGAAGGGCCCTTGTGAGAAACATGTATCGAACAGCTACCAGCGTGTGCACAGGAAGACAACAGAGAGAGGAGTCCCGGAACTTGGCGCGGCAAATAGCCATTTTTAATGGCTACGAAACCGTAGTTCGAGGTAGGTGTAGAGGAAACTACAGGTACCCCAACGATAACTTTAGCGACAATAAGGTTCCGTTTATCCTGCCCTTCATTTCAAATGAATTAAGAACAGCTATTAAACGCTGTTTAAGAAGTGCCAGTCTAGAGAATTTGGTAACGATAATTGAAATGCCACCGAGTAATCTAAGACGCCAGCTAGTTCGTAACCGTCTATACCACCGCCTATGTGCAACGCAAAATTGCATAATTTGCCCCAATGGTAGAGACGGTGACTGCATGAGTTCGGGTACAGTCTATCTGACCTCTTGTAAAGCATGCGGGGACGAATACGTTCGCGAAACAAGTAGACCACTCTGCGTGCGTATAAAAGAACACCTAGTCGGCAAACGTAAGCCAAATACTCCACTAGGCAGGCATAGGGCGCAAAGACATAACGGAGAAGATTTTGAAGTAGGGGCTACGATCCTCGCGCAAGAATCGAGAACACAAGCGCGAAAAACTCTAGAGGCATTGTGGATTAATTCCCAGAATCCGAAAATGAACCGCAGGAAGGAATGCCTCGTTATCACACGTGATATTGGCTAGTATATAAACCTGTTATTCTGATGGGAGGGGCACATTACGCTTTCATGTGAATTCTGTGCGGTCGGTCTTCACGCGACATAGTGGAAGACTCATAGAAAGTGGTGAGTGTGCAGGCTATGCTAAATGTGATTGAAATCTTGGTTTAGCGTTTTCTCTGTTTGGTTATGGAGGTATTTGGCCGAGTGGATTGCTGTCAACTTGACCCTTCCAGGCTTTGAGGAAGACGAAATCCGCCGAAACGTCAGCTTGTGCGTAAATAAAGAAATAAAATAGCACCTCGTGCTTGCTGAACAGAAGTAGAAAGATATATTCCTTTTTGTATTCGTTGAAATTATTGAAATCATTAAAACGAGGTTTCTGAGCCTATCAAACTACTTTTATTTCTTGGCAAGAATACGTTTCTCCAGACGATAAGTTGTAGGCTACTCGATACATTACCTCGTTGAAAAGGAGCACACATTAGCAAGATTCAATTCATTGTTGCACGCTATAAAACGACGCCATAACGTAAAACGGGATTCACATTGAAACCTTTTTTAAAGTTTTATTTCGTCATCCACGGAAAAATTTGGTGATCTTCGGTGAGGCATGGAACCAGGAAGCTACTTGAACCAAAAAGTGTTGGAATTCCTGCCGATTGTGCGATTTCGGGCCATGTAAAAATAACCATGAAACATCGGACAACTGCGCTCATCTATAGCATTATAAAAAGTATATATATATTTACATAGAATATAAGCTGATGGTACAAATCAATAGAACTAGCTGAGAGGCAAGTGAAACCAAGGACCCGCATGGTGTGGTGGTTAGTGTTAGCCTCCGGAAAGGGTAATCGCATGTTCGATCCCCACCGCAGACGCCTGCGGTCCGGAGTTTTCCAAGTATCTCAGCATCATTATAGCAGTTTTTTATATATATAATTCTTTTTTTTCTTAATCCTTCTATTCATTTATCAACACAACTGATATCTACGTTCTTAAATTGTTCTCTTTCTTCTAGCGGGTAGTAGCCCGTTCGTTGCACACCGCAGACACCTGCGATTCAGAGTTTTGTAAACAAATATCTTGGCATCCTTGTAGTCATATATATATATATATATATATATATATATATATATATATATATATATATGGCTAGTAACGAAGTATGACATCGGAGTTCGGAATCAGAAACTACGAAAAGTAACGACGATAATAGATCTTTTGACAGTTTCTGAAAGTTCTAATTCGAGTGAATGACACAGCGGTACAGGATGCTGAATTTCATTCGACTTTCCACTCGACACACGGAGAGAATCCCAACGAAAGGTAGACGTGTTCTTCCTGATGTGCGTGATAGACCCAAGCAGCAGAGCCGAACATCTACTTAATTGGCGGAAAGCTCGTTCTTCCAAGACGATGCACTCACCGGCTATTCTGCTCGCATGAGGTTCAGGATGAAGGAAAGGATAACAGTGTTTAGTTTGATTTATGATCGACTTTCTGCGCTTCAGATTAATTTCTTCTTTCTGCTGTGAGTCGTCTCTTCCCGATAATGATAATTTCTAGAAGCTGCATTCTTCATAACTATTTGGGCGAATAACCAAGACATGTTTTTTATACTCATCGAATCATAACCAAGTCGAAGCATAAATTGCCAGCAGATTCCCTCAAGAACGGCAGAACACATGTCTATTTCTGATTTACGGAGTAATTCCTCCAACTATTTGTCGATGAAACCTTATACGGAAAATTACTTACGCTTTTTAGAACATTTATTTTATTGATAAGCTAAACACGAGATTGTTATCACATATGCATGCGGCTAAAGTTTCGACGTCTTCGTCTTTGTCAGCGCCCATGATCCGAGTTGATTGTCCCCAGTGGTTCGCCTTCTCGATGTGGCGCCTTTTTTGTCGTATGCAACAAGTTATGATCAGTGGACGGTCATTGTCAACAACAATCGTCCTCTGTAAAAGAGCTCTGCTAGGTGAGGTAGCCTAATTTGAGCAGTGCTTCACTGAAAAGAAGATCTAACTTTATACGAGGACGAGGACACCTTATCGAGGACGAACGACTATGGGCCATCATCTGCTCGATTCATCAGCTCTGAAGAAGACGAAGGCGTCAAGAGGCAAGTCGAGTAAGCATCTTACTAACCTCTTGTTACCTTACCAGTGAAATAAGGCATGTTGATTATTTATCCTGAGGTTAAATGAAAGTCGGCTTACAATAGTGTTAGTTCTTGAAAAAAATTACGAACAAACTGTCAAACTTTATGGAATATTTTTATTACATAGAAGCTATTTTCATTCTCAGCTATAAAGGAAAAAGGCTTGATATTTCCAAACCTCACCCACGAGAAACTATAACATTCACTTTTAGAGTGGTAAAATCTAAGCAAAACGTGTGCCTTTCCCACTCCTTTGACGTCGATTAGTTTGCCCACCACTTGGGTTTTATATAAGTAAGATATAGACATGGAAATAGGTCTCCTAATAAAAAACCTTGTATTCTTAAGCGCCCTCCTTTATTAGCTTTCAACGAAAAATTGCATCATGATGCAAATGAATACGTCGACAAGCAAGCAAATTCAGAACACGAAAGTAGGCAAAACGTTTTTCAGCCGAGTTCTCGCAGCCTTACCCCCACTTTTTTGTAGTGGACATGAGGTTTCTTGATTGCATTAGCTTTTTTCTCTCTTCTTCGACTGAACATGTAGTGGGAGACCCGTCACTTCTTGAACGTTGTCGTTGCGTTGCCCCCGTAAGCACCCCAAGTTCTTCGAACTTGGGTCTGTGCTCAGCTGCAACCTGAGGAATATCACTGGACCTTGGCAAGTTTAATCTGCATAGAATCCTTCGATAGCTGTTTTAAAGCCGGATGTTTTCCACACAGGCAGTGATTACATTTTCTTAATCAAAGGGCTTTTCAGCTAGTTTTCCTTTTGAATGGAGATCGGTACGTTGACCAGATAAGATCAATCATTATTAATTGCGTATCGTAATACTTATAAAAAGTCATTCCAATGCTATTTCTTGCCCCAAGAGCGGAAAGCTATAACTATGAAGTTCTCCACATTTCCCAATTCGTTTAGAGCTCATTCAATGGAGTCGAGCACGTGCCGTAGAGTTTCCTTGCCAAATGCTGTCCACACTAAATGTTTGCAGCTTTCTAGTGAACAACCATGAGACAGCGAACTACTGCACTAAAGAGGAAAGCAGTTCGGGTTGACTACCTTTTAAACTACTCAGTGGAATTTTACAACCCTACGACGAGTTTTTATGGGAAATATCTCCACCAGCTCAATTACGTTTGTGATTTGATATCGGACACACCAATTTGATGGTCGTGCGCGAAAGCCCTTCGTTCTGCCACTGTAGTTTACCTGGATAAAATTAGGAAGTGTTGTTGTCTCAAAAGAGTTCTTGGAGGCGATGAGTTCCAGAATGGTCAATTTGAGCAGCTCAATAGGACCCTGCTGATGAATTCACAAGAGATCGCCATCGCACTGACTTCCTGAGAAGTCTAAAGACGGCGATCATCTATAATTATCAGTGAAGGAATGTGGGAAAAGAGAATAGCAAGACCCATAAGACGCCTTATTACGTCAAAAACACTTGTTTCGAGAAGAATCTCACGATAGCTCAACATCCTCAAATCACACATCTGGAATGAACCGTATACAAATTTTAACTCCTTTTTTGGACTTTCACAAGAAATCATTTTTAAAGCTTGGCTGCTTGAATGTTCGCATTTATAAATCGTATGCGTCTCCAGCACATTTTCAACATGATGAACCCGTTTCTTTCGCTTTCGATCTCTTGAATCTCAAGGATAAGACTGTAGTCGGAATATAGGCCCTATTCGCAATCCTGCCTGCTTTCCGTAAGGTGATTCTATTTCTTTTTAGCAAAATATCGTGCGGTCTACCTGTGGTAGTCCGCAAAATTTTCAACATAACTGAGGTATTGAATCCATGTCCTAGATTTCTAGAAAAGCGCTGACAGTGCCACACAGTCAAGAAGGTAAGCACGGAGTTCTATGTCCGTCACTTGGTCGATGGTTCATTGAAAGCGCTTGAACAAGTTCTTCTGGCAAAATGTTTTAATTCTTATTTACTACCTGTCCTTCTTTTATGGCAGAGTACGGTGTACAGTACAATCACACGGATGCCACCTTCGAATCCGCGATAACCCTTGTCGGAAGTTCGCGTGCTATCCACTACACTAACCGAGGCCCTTGCTTTGCCTTCCTCTCAGACAATTTTTTTACTCTAACGATGCTATCAGGTTATTGTGGCATACCTTCTTTGCACGATTCCTCATTTTTGTTGTTTTCCATGCTTAATTTTTAAGTGTTTTAGAGTCCAAGTGTTTAATGCGCTAAGTGGGCATAAGAAATAGTCCCATTATTCGAAGAACCATCCATGTCGATTTGTTCATTTGGGTTTCTCATAAACTGGGTTTTCTTTAGTTATAAACATCACATAAAATTTTTAGCAGTGCATTGGTAGAGATGTGTTATCAATCCGTGGAAGGACCTGGCTTGACCGCCCTCGCACTCTACAAACCTGCTGTTCTTCCGGTGTCCGGAGCTTGCGCCCGGATTGCCTGAGAAGAGTTCACTACATTGCTCAAAGATTGACGGCTGCATTTGCTGAAGACTTTGAGCAAGATATGTAATAGTAGTAGGCTAGGAGTGTTATGTAGGACGAGTAAAGTCGTTGCTCGACGAAGGCTGATGAACATGTCTCCATTTCGAAGCGAAGTAGTGCGCTTTACAAAAAAGTAGTTCATATTCAGACAAACTTCTATTACACAACTCTATTGCTTTAACTATGGTTAGGATGTCATGCAGTCAACAAGATCTTAGGCAAGCAATCTTTTGACGAATAGGTAGAGCTGAGGATTAAGACTATGGATGGTTGAAAGGGTAACACTTGTGCCAGTAAAATAGGCAATGGAATAACAGAGGACAAACCCATTGTCAGCGTCATTCAGTGACAGGGTTATTTCACTGTAGACAACGAGAGACCATAATTCACTTGGCGTATTTCGGAGATTTTCATTTTATTTCAACCGGCAATATCAAATTTAGTGCAGCCTATGACTTCAATAAATCCTTAAAAATCGGCGTTTGAGCTGGATGCTCAAGTGGTTGTGGGTCGCAATGATTTTCTCCATTTCCGATGAAAGCACTTTCAAGGCTATACTTTATCTCCTCTCACAGATTTTCTCCATCACTCGATGTCGTGTGTTAACACTTGGTATGTTGAGTAATGAGAATGGTTTATCTCTGGTTAAGCAGCGTGTTTTCACTTTAGAATCTTGAGGTAATCTTACCAGAGTATCGTCAAACTGTCACTAATGTCATTCGCCGGTGTTTGTCACTAACAGCTGTGTTTGTCATCTCTGGACTGGATTGGTAACAGGACAGCGGTGTTAAGAGCAATGGTTTATAATTCTTCTTTCGCTATCGTTTCGGCTAAAAATGTCGAGGTTCTTCTCATGGTGAGAAATCCAGATCGTGCACAGAAATGGGAACCGAAAACATTTTGATAGCTGCAAAAAGTTAAGTTTCGATCTAATACTGCCTCATCGACGATAGTAAAAAGGGATGTGCAGAGGGACCGAAGGACTCCTTGGTTTAAAGGAAGTGTGAGATTTTCACCTAAGAGTTTAGCCAAGAGTAAGCTACAGTAGAACCCAGCGAGGTATGCGTGACTTACCTTCTTCGCCAAAAGGAGAACACGTAGACACTGTGCTACAGAAACTTCTGTGTTTTTCATTTTCTAAAAAGCGAACTGCTTTGAACAGGTCCGACTCGCATCGAGGACGATTGATATTAAATGGTAACTGTCCAAGGATCCCAAAAAGTAACGAGATTTCAGATGACACGTATGATACGATGGTTCAAAAAACTTAAGTTCATCAATACCACGACGCCTGTATTTGCTTATAGCGCAAGCCAACCATAGTCGCATTTGGAGATTAGTTCGGTCATACTGAACAAGGAGATGGATTGAAACTAACAAATTAGAAACGAAAATTCAAAAAAGAAATGCTATAAAGTAAGAAACAAAATAAGAAGCTGATAAACGAAATTGATATAACTTAAACACCCTCTTCGGTGTGGGGATAGCGCAGTGGTTAGTTATGCCGCCGATCAAGTAGCAGAGGCGCCACTTCGATCCCGCCCCAACGCTCCCCTCCAACCGCACGGTGACGGCTTTCCCCAGCTGTCTCAACGATTGCAATGAAAATTGTCTGACTCGACCAGCATTTTACGATATTTATAAAAAGAAGAAATCTTGAAGCAACAACTGAAACAACAAACGAAGTGGTCAATGACTATTACCGATGTTGGATGCGAGAAAAGGAATCGAATGCAAGAAGTGTTAAGATCCGCAAAGTAGATGTGATGACGGGTCATGTGAAAAGTAGAAAAGAAACACCCTCTTCAAAAGCAGACTTTACTAGACCAACAACTCATAGCTAAGCGTAAGAATAACTAGTACATCTTGTTAGCAAATACATGTAATCAATCCCATAGAGAGCCTTTCACGGCTCTATATGGAAAACGATTGAATAATTTTTTAAAATTAAAACTAATTTTTTCGAGAAGTGACAATATCACCACTACAGTACCTGATAAACAAAGTCACCGATATCGACGGTAATTTATATGCACACTGGAACAGAAGTAGGATGTTTTTGGATATGGTCGATTAACAATCGTATTTTGGTTGCAACGTACATATGTATATATATATGCACGTATATATGTATATATATGTACGTATGTATATATGTATATATATGTACGTATGTATATATATATGTATATATAAGTATAAGGGCGCGTGTAGCGCAGTGCTTGGAGGTGCCCTGCAGTACACATGTGGAATCGACGCTCGCGCCCACGGCCCACAAAGCTTTCCATCCTTCCGAGGTCGGCAAATTGATACCAGACTTGCCTGGGAGGATAGCAGCACTTGCTCGATACATCGGTAGATCACCGCGAGTCATTGTAAGGGCCAGATATACGTTTAATCACCTCCAAACGATGTCTACTGAAGTAAAATGCATGGCGCATCCCTCAATATATATATATATATATATATATATATACTATGTGTGTATAGATCGCAAACTTTAGGTTGTATAGCAATCGTGAAACGAAAAGGTGACAAGACTAGATTACTGTTTCTAAAGCAAACATTTCTGAATACCATTGACGAGCTCACAATCTACGAACTCCGAGGCATTCTGAAAAAGTCTCCTCAATGATTTACCATCCTATCATCGCGAAAAGCTACCCGTAAGTGTCGAGTCCCAGTATTCAAGTAGAGAAATTTCTGCGCCTCTCCACCAACCACAGTGTCTCTTCAACAACAATAGTCTCTCTCTGAAAAATGAACTTGCTGGAGAAAAGTCTTTGTGTAAATTAATAAGTGAAGCGAATGAATTTCTAGAAGTAATGCCTGCCTGACGCATAACTTCTATGTTGGGCAACCCATCGATAGGAAACGAAAAGTGCGATAAAAAGATTTCGTGGGGCAAGTATACCGTTGAAGAGACGGACTTGCATGAATTTCAATGCACCTGGTCCGGCATATGTCAAATCGCAGATTTGAAGCTTGCATGGAAATTTCTTGACCGTCAACCACCTGTTCGTCACTATAAATCCGATTGTTTCAAGGCACTTTATGAAATCCGGAAATCACAACTGCGTGGGATAAAGTGTGGTAACCTTTATCCAAGCCATATCGTTTTAACCTTAGGGCTTACGAAGAGTGTGCCATAAAGAACAAAAGTTTTTGGATTTTGCCTCAACCAGTTTACGTCTTTTACAAAACCATAATTTGGAGACTTAACAAGAACATTTGCGTATACCGAAGTGTCAACTAGCTTCATAGCGTAATATGAGCGTAATCAGTCGTGCTTTCATCTCGAAACTCACCAGCTCGCATTGCTGGCTCCAACTTGTACAGGAACCAGCGTAGCCCTCCGGTAGTTTCAATTCTCTTCCTTGTTTAGGAGACAATTTTGTAGGTGAATGTGACCTTTGCAGTTCAAAATTACAAAACTCGTGGACTTTTTCCCAAATATCTGGAGCTCTTTGCATGCTATGGGAGCTACGGAAAAAGGTTACGCTAATCATTCTCTGTTGAAGCAGATCAGCCGATAGAATGAATTGCTTTTTAAACTCCATATCAGACTCTAATCTACTTATTTCAATTTGTCGCATAAGACACCAAAAATATTTTTTCACAATCCAGTTATGCTGAGACTGTAGTCAAAGGGTAATAGCGCGTTCGCTCCTCACCGCAGACACCTGGGGTCCGGTGTTTTGCAAATATCTCAGCATCACTGTGGTTGTTTCACACATAATACCCTGTTGTGAAAATTGTAATAGTAAGCAAATAAAAAGTTGACATTAACAAAAACATCATTGTGTCCTACCACCCCTTTTCTCAAGTATCAATTCTGAAGAGCGCTATTGCAAAAACGTGTTTGAACTGCTGCGAACGCTTATGTAGGAAAAGAGGAGATGATCGATTCATTTTGACTTGGCTTGATATGCAGCCTTCTTCAGTGGGTTCGAATCAATAGCAAGTCAAGTAAACTTCACATTAAAATTCATGTTGAGAAACGATTACTTCACCTCTGAAAAAGTCTTCTTTCATAACTCCCTCATTTCTAATGAAGCAAACATTGCTAATAAGTGGCATCATATAAGGAACAGATCGGAAGGAATTATTGTCAAAGGTGGAACTACTTCCAACCTATGTATGACATGATTCATTTTCAAACTAATCCAGAGTCCAGTTTTGTAGAGCATAATGCTTCGTTGGCTCTCCCAGCGCTAAAAAAGGATAAAAAGATAGAGCGTTCGGCGTTGATCAAGTCCTGAGGAATGCGCTATGCATTCGACTTCATTAAGCATCGTTACAGGCGATTGAATGCATATTTGGCCTTTTTGTAATGCCATGCTGAACTCTAGCGATGCGTCAAGCCAGTGCTACTATCATCCCAAACAAGTCTGCTACCAATTTGCCAACCCCGGAGAGGTGAGGGGTCCGGTGAACCTGGGGTGCGAGAAAATGCCGCATGTGCCTTACAGGGCGCCTCTGACCATTGCGCTACACGCGTCTCTTTCCAGCGATGCGCACGAATGTTGCAAGAGTTCGCGCACAGTGTAGTTGACTCATAAGGCCTATGGCGTGGTATCGAAGACAATGATGAAACGTAGAGATCATTTTGCTCCTTCACAGAAGATACATGGGAAGCTCACACTTCAACAAAGTACTCCATTGTATAACCATGGAAGATAATAGCATAATAATAAGAATTTTAAAGCACTGCTGCGAGCCTAACGGGTCAAAATCAAAATCAGCTATTCAAAAAACTCTTGAGGATTTTGAATCAGGCCCATGATCCCGGCATCGCAAAATCGAGCACACGGATAAGTTTTTTATGATCGTATTTAGTGAAGCCGCATATCTCAGGTGAATATTTTGAACCGGAAAGGCTAATTTTTCTTTCCATATAAAGCCTATGCAGACGAAAATAGCTCTTTAAAAAATTCTGGTTTATCTGTAATGGTGAAACGTAAACGACAACACGACCTTTCGACTACTACGTTGACTGCTGGTGATTTTAAGCTTTCGCTTCCTTCGCATCATTTTCGTTTTTTGTAGTAGACGTATTCTGAGGAGATCATTCGAACTCCATGCAACTTTTATATTTAGAAAGGATCCATTAGCTTGAATATTTTTTGGACAACAAACCTCTGTGGTTGGGATAAGCTGTGAATCGCTAGTAAAATTTCCGCGGATGGCTTAGGTCGGCATGATTACATTGGATGTTTCCCAACCTATTTGCATTTTCGCAGCGCCATAAAAATTCAGACTTCTTCTCTGAATCAATGCAGGTGCTGACGTAGGCAGTAGAAAGTTATGGATGGTTTGGTTTCTCGTGGTATTGGTTCAAATTCGTCGAGATAGATTTATCTATGTAAGTAGATACCGGAGTCTGGTAAATTTTATGACGACGGCGATCCAAGGTTACAATGGACTCTATCGTAGTTACCAGTTCGTGGATTCAGAAACAGGTTCTCCTGTCATTAAGAAATTTTTAAATAAATTTTACACAAGTATATCTTACATAAAGACGCTCGTAGGTTAATGGTCAGAGACGCGCTGGAAAGCATACGTGGTCGTTCGCTCGACCACGGACTCCGAGCTCACGAAGCCTTCCATCCGTACGGGCTTGGTAAATGGGAGCCGGACTTGCCTGGAAGGATAACAGCACTGACTTGATACACCTGCAGGAAACTCAACTCATTGTTTGGGACCGCCCTCATGAATTCGAATGCACGGTTCACCCCTCAATTGGTGATCAACGCCGAACGCTTTATATTTTATCCTCTTATGCTGCAGAGACTGCTGCTGCATATCAGTTTAGGAATGCTTCGTTGTTAATAAATTGACTCGTAATGCCTTTGTAAAACCTAATTTTCTACGATTCTAAACTGGCTGAAGTGACCCACAATCATTAAAACTGCATGGTTTTGAATCCGGAGCTTAGACCTGGAAGCCTAAAACAACTGTAGCAACGCGAAATGGTATCAAACATCAACTGAAAATTAAGGATGGAGCATTTGAAGGTTTAATACGCAGATGGTTGGAAAAGGGTCAAATCAGGGATAAGAATCTTCATGGAGAAGAAAGCCAAGTGCACGTATCAGCAAGAGACGGCGATGGTCTGAATACGACATTCGAAGCTGCCACTCTAAAAGCTACTTGAGAACTTATAAAGTATAAAGCTTTGAGGATAAAACTCTCGGCGTCGATTAATCGCTGAGGGATGCGCCATGGATTCGACTTCACTAAGCATCGCTTTGAGGTGATGGGGAATCTGGCCCTTACAATGAGTCGTGGTAGCTGTCAATGTATCGAGCTAATGCTGCTATCCTCGCAGACAAATATGGTACCAATTTGCCGACCCAGGAGGGATGAAAGGTTTGGTGGGCCATGGGCGCGGAGATCGATTTTACGTGTATCATGCAAGGCGCCTCTGATCACTGCGTCATGCGCTCCTCTTGGAACTTATAGAAGAACAAAGTATTGCAAAGAAAAAGACACTCGACATTTCGAAAAATTGGAAAGTTATTCCCACATAAATTGGACAAATGGAGACGACTTATTCGTAAAGAAGTTGGTTCTGTGTTTCTCCTGAACAACAAAAACGACCCATATCTCTACCATATTTTGATTTATAACAGAAAATGGATTCCATACGAGAATAGATACCGTTCAACAAAAAAGCCGAAATGAGACAAGGTTTTTAAACATTTTCCCCGGAACCAATACATCAAAGAAGGTTACGTTATTTATTCAGCAAAGTAAACCATCTAGTGAAATCTGTGGGGAAAATGGTAGAAACAGAAAAGCGTGACTCGATTAAATCCTATAAAGACTGCTACTTCTGAAGGACGACGTGCCAAGACAACAAGTTCAGTCCTCTCAACAACATTCGACCTCGCGCTGCATGAATAATGCTGCAAAGTTGGCTAAGTCAGGCTAATCGCGAACCTTGACTGAGTCGGGGTAACCGCTAATCAACAACCACTTCTTGGCAACTACTATCTAAGAAGCTCTTCAAAAGCTAAACCGATGGGTAAACTACGTCTGGAAAATTCTCTGTTTTCTTCGTAAGCACACACGAAATTGTTACAAAATAGTTTTCAATAAAGCAGTGACCATTACTGATGAATGCCGTGGTTAGCAGAACGTCTTAGTTACTTATTGTATTGAACGGCTCATCCTCACTAGTCGTGCGAGCTCCACCATAAACTCCATTTCTTCGGAATTTTGTTAGGTTAGCCATAGTAGAACGTCACAACTTGAAATTACGCCCTGAAAATTTATCGCTGCCATAAAAATAGAATTTATTGCTAACAAAGTAAGCTTCTGGTGTTGGTCAATCCCAAAGGGATGCGCCAAGTATTTGAATTCAGTAAGCATCGTTAGAGATGACCAAATGCTTAGGTGGCCTGCACAATGATTTCCGTAGCCCACTAGTGTATCAAATGCTGTTATACTATCAAATAAACATGAGACCCATTTCCTCTACTCCAGATGAATGAATGGTAGGTGTGGTGAGTGTACGGCACGAGATCGAACCAACGACCTTGTCTGTACTGGAGTATACCTCTAACCGCTGCCATACACGCGTCCCTTAGATCTTCATAGTACTGAAACATACGTACGCGCAGTTTCTCAGAAAAAAATGTGTAGATTCTCGTGTCTTTTGCCTTAGTTAATAACATGATGTTGAAACCAATTTATGTCATTTGAAGGCTGCCGTTAAAATCAACCATTATTTTCTAGTCGTTCTAATAAAGTGCTGGAAACAGTGCTTGAAACCACACCTAATTGGCAAGATACGATGCAGGACAATGTCTTTTCCAATTATTACGTTAACACTTTTTAGTATCAGCTAGAGAGGGGTAGGGAAAAGTCAGACGAACTCGACTCGACTGCAGGCCCTACATTGAATTCAAGAGTGCTCGTCTTTGTCGGCGCTTCGCTCTTGGAAAGCGGCATTACAACGGACTAGGCGATATCAGAGCCGGATGACAGATCCGCGTTTTTCGAGTATGGGAGGATTTGACAATGGCTGTGAATATTATCTGGACAACATTTGTAGCATATCAGAAAAAAAATTCATTTACATGGAGAGCACTAATTTCTTAATTAATGCTCACCCTTGTACAGCAGTTGTTGAAACGAAGAGGTTTCTCAGAAGAGGAAAATGACCGAGAAAAATGAATTGGCCGCATTGGACGTTTCGTGACGGTTAGCCCTAATGTTACATGATTCATCAAAGATATTATTTGTAGATGATTTTACAGTCTTGCGTTACATAGCAATGACTAGTTACTTAGTTTTCCTGCAGAAAATATTTTCATTATTCATACAGAGGACAAATGAAAGTCGAGAGCCACCATTTCGTTGTGCATTAGCCCAACTTCTACTCTTGGATTGTTTCCACAAAAACAAGTTATCATCATGGATAGGGCGCTACCGAGTGAGGATACTTCATTTGAACGGCGCTCCACTCATTTGCATTCGACTTGACCATGAAGACTCACATCTCAAAAATGGATAACCGTGCTGAATCGACTTGGATCACCTTGTCCTGAAGAAAGGGAAGGCGCCAAAAGACTAAAACCTTCGTAAAAACCTTTTGTAGGGTTATCACTGAAAAATACTATCTATACAACCCATTTTTCACATTTTCCTATCTATTTTATTTTGCTCAAGGCTTCGTTGTAACGTGCAGTCCAAAACGAACACTTACGGCATAGAAAACTACAAAAAATTCAGATTTCATGCACAATCGTTGCAAGGGTGAAAAACATAAATGGATCCAGAAGGCACAGTAATAGAAATAGGAAGAGGTATCTCTCAACTGCGAAGAGTGAGAGCATCTAATTGTAGGGAAACTGGGCGGGGCAACTCCTATGTTGCTGCACAGCGTGAAAACTTTCAGATAGCACTTCCCATCGATTTCCAAGGCTGCGAAAGATTTCCAAGAAAAGATTGATAAGCAGATGATTATGTAGCGTTATGGAGCTGTCCATCGGATTTCGCGACGCTTCCAGTGTGGAAGAGTTTTCCCACATCGGTCGTCTACTGAACGATCAGGATTTCTCTCACTACCGGTGATCGAAGTTAACGAAAATTTTCGTGTTGTAACCTAAAAATCGTTAATGTATAAGTAGAAATATGGACTTGTATTTACCAATACCGAACGAAATTTTGGTTGGAATCCTATAAATATTGAGACTATATGAGTTTCAGTCTATCAGTTTCCAAATATTGATATCACTTTTTTCGCGGTCAAATTACTTCTACCTGCAGGTGCTTTCAACCGGAGTATATTTCAAAAATCAATAGTGAATTCTAATAAGCTGTAGGCCGAACACATGGGGTGTCATGATTCGGTGACCATAACCGCGAGAGAAGATCTGAGTTCGAGGCTTGACAGTGCGTCCTCTTCAGATGCCCATCAGAAAAGACTTCGCACGAGGAGCACATGCCTATCTGCGCTGAGTGAAAGTAATGCTGAGTCCGATTAACAAATTCAGGTACTGAGTTTTTTACTGACAAAAAAAAAGCTGCAAGCGTTCAGCGTTGGTCAACACCTGAAGCATGCGTTTTGTATTCGATCTCATCAAATATCGTTAGATGTGTAGGTCTGCATGTCTGACCTATACAATGATTTTCCGTCACTTAGTTGTTTAAGGATTCAGAACAAGTCTGGTATCAGTTTGTAGACGCCGGAGAGAATGCAAGGCTTGGTGAGTGGAGGGCACGAGATTGAACCAACGACCTCGTGGTTGTTGTAGGTCACCTCTGCTCATGCGCTACACGCGTCCCATAATTTATGAAAAAACAGGCTTGAAGTAAACGCGCTGAAGCAGTGACTGTACACGGATAACAAGTAGTAAATTAAGACTTCAAAGAAAAAGATTTCTTCAGGGTTTGTTCCTTGCTGTTCTCCTCGAACTGGAAGCTTACGAAATCACGCCGAGTTTCTCCGAACATTTAGCTCGCCGTCCAGAATGGATTCTATTCGGTCTATCGAGTTTCTTGCTTTTGCGACTATGAATGCATTCAGCCTCTTGAAAATTTTCGGCTTCGGCCTTCATAAATAGTTAATGCACAGTGGTTTATGCTTATGAGCATTTTTATGGAGGTTTTACTCACAAGTCTTTGTTTTTCAACTCTATAGAAACCGTCTTGGAATTGAAGTTTCATGGAAAGAAATTAAGGTCTGTGAGGTTCTTAATAAATGGTAACGGCCACAGCTCTCCCCAACAGCCTCTAGTACGGCTCAGCTCATCATTACCGAACTCTTAGTCAATGCTGGCTCGATACATCGGTAGGCCACTGCGAGTCATTGTAAAGACCAAATATGCATTCAATCATCTCCAACGCTACTTAATGAAGTAAAACACGAACGAGTTGATCAACACCGAGAGCTTTATCCTTTCTTATCCATTTTAATTCTCTTGTGAGATGTTCATTAGAATTCCTGAACTCAAGGCTTCAATAGTGCATTTGCGAGTAAATGGAAAGGATTACTGATTGCGGTTGCAGAACGTCGCTTCCAATCCGTTAAAAAACTTGCATTCGAGGTTAACCTTAAGAAAAGACGGAAAGCGATGTTATTGTTGGAGTTACTTCTCTTAGCAGAGAAAATTATAGTAAGGCAGGCAATAAGTGCTCATAATCGAAGATATTCACCCCAAAAGATTAAACGATAACCTAACAGCACATGAGTTTAAACATGCTACGATATGGCGTAACAGTGATAGACACGATTGAGATCACTACTGAACGTTCTCTATACTTTCCGGAGGTATGCAAAGCAAGAAATGTTTTCGCTGGACTAGAGTGCTAAATGTTGCTAGGAAAACCTTTTATCTGTAGAGTTTTTCGAAATGCGAACTAGCGTAGTGCTTCGAGAGCTCAGTGTTCCCTAAATGGAAGACTGAGCTGTCAAAATCCCTAAGCTGACGTCACGAATAGTGCAGCCCTAGATCAATTTTCAGTGGTTTCGCTCTGATGGTGAGCAGCATCCATGATTATGATCGTTTTTTAGGCTTAGTAACCTATACATGTATCATTTGTGCTTCACGATGTTTCTAGTTATTGATGAGAGGTACAAGCAAAAATAGCTACGTTGCTGCTGTCTAAGGCCTTTACCGTGCTCAGTTCCCCTCTGCTGCTTTTGTCGTTCATATGTCGCCAACCTTTCCCATAATATTTAAGGCCTTATCATTAAAATAACAAGAGTGCTACTTTGATTTTTACGAAGACTTAACAGTAAATCTCTCTTAAAGACTAAAGATCTATTCAAGAAAGAACAAGCACAAGGAGGTCACAGCTCGAACCATCTTGGGACTTGAGCGGTCGACTCAAATCGAAACCTCGTCAACTTTGACGTCTACCATTAGAGTAAACCATTCAGCTTCTCCATTCCAAGAGGCAATGTCAACTCGTTATACATACTCATTAAGTGATTGTTTTGCTTTGTTTCTTCTTCGATCTGCTAGACGATTGGCTGATTGCGTAGATGAATGGATAAATGAACATAGGAGTGAGCAAATGAACACACAGGTGATCCGATAGATTACAAACTTCAACATGCTCGCACTTATTCTCCTACCTGTTCGGCTTCTCAATAGGTAAACATCAGTATTTCACAATAGACATCCGAAAAAAGTTTTAATTCTCCCTTTTCCTTCTCTTACAAGCACCGTTGGGTTCGTTTTCAAGGAAAGCCACTCAACAATAAGAAGTGAACCAGTGAAACGAATGCTTTCGTTGACAGGGTGTGGATAGGTCACCGCATAGTATCACTAACCGGCGATTTTCGTAACGTTGCCAGGAAAATACAGCTATCGACCGCTTATCATCCCTATTGGAAGATGGGCCAAAGCTGGCTATAAAAGCACAGCCGCCTTGTAGTCGAAAGTGAATTCGCTCGATTTTGACGAGAGGGGCATAAGCATCAATTGTTGTCAAATGCCCCTTTAGCCGACGACATAGTCTATTTTCAAGGTGTATCAGTGATGCACAAGCGATACCCAACGCTTAAATAGCTCAGCCGAGCGGGAAAAGGGATAGCATTGTGCATAAATCGGAAAAAAATCCTGACCAAGAAAAATCCATGGCGCGCAAGTGTCCACAGTGTACTTGTATGTTCTTATTGTTGTTAAAGCATTCAGTGATTTCTAAATCCATCGTAATGTTTGCGGCTACTATGCGTAGTCCTTCGCGGAGCTCTCTGTGAATTGAAAAAAAACTTGTGCCAGTCTATTTTCTTCTCCAAAGAATGGCCTCCACACTCTTTCTCTAGGCCTTCCGTTTGCTTCTGAGCACCGCGCAACCTTAATGTGTAGCGGAAAAAAGCTCGTCCACTCTGCAGTCACTTCGAGTCCAAATTTGATGGTCGTTTTCTGAACATATGTTGAGTGAATTCCGACATTTGGTGAAAAAAGTCCAGAATTGCTAAATTTCATTCAAGCTAAAGTAGTACCATTGGGAGAAGAAGTGGACACTACTGATGCGGCTGTCGCGAACCCCTGACAATTAGTAGGTTATAGTGGCATGAAATTGAGGATTCATATCAAAGTAGCTCACTCGTCACTGGCAAATCACACTGATGCTTTCTTCGACTTTCGTTAATTCCTTAGGCAATTGTTCCCATAAAGGAAATGAGAAATAACATCGTGCCACCGCACAAAGGATCATTGAGCTCATAGCTCTTAGAATATCAGGTCAGATAATCGAGTAAAATTTCCAAAGAATCTTTTGGTTGCATGTATGGCAAGCGCGTTCACAAATCACTTAATTGTGACGAACACTAAACATCATAGGAGCGCACTTAATACCAATAGAAGGAGCCATAAGCTATGCCTAATATTGCATGCTCACATCACAGCGCAGATCAAGAGTAATGGGCCAGAAGGGTAAGGGCAGGTGCCTCACATCTTCCTAGCAAAAACAAATCACGGAAGTACCTCCGAATGATATCCATAAATGTGGTCCAGCGAGAATGGGATCAAAGGGAACCAGCCGAAGACGTGTAAAACTTAGAGTTGGATATAAATCTCCCTTCATTCATGCTTTTTGTGAATTGAAATCGACTTATTTTGATTACGTCGCTTTTTCGCCGCACAATGGTTTTTGCAATGTTTTTCGTACTCAATCTGTAGGGAAGTCAGACATGAGAAATCCCTCTTTACACTTAAGAATTTGCAAAAATTGGTTTTCGAAGGAATGTTGCTTAGCGGCGGAAAACTATTAATGGTTAGGAAGTACACAAGCTTCTCTGCTATACTGGAACACTGAAGCTCGGCAGCAACGAATATGTTTCCTTGGGATAAAATATCAAACCTTCAAGAGGACATGTACCGATGTGATTGTGGTATAGCTGTGTGTACTCGGCGTCACCAAACCACTGCTTGTAGAAGAGCTAGTGTTCATCAATATCTTCCCGCAGAGTGTCTCGTTTCAATTGCTTACTCCTATGAAATTACATTAATATTACTAACGTCCCATTCAAATGTGTTCATTTTACAAACCTAAATTATTGCAACTTAAACACTCTACGGACCGAGTCGATGGTCCTCGCTTGTTATTCGTCTCGACGTGGCAACTTCGCCTTCGTGTCGAGTCAGGTCTTCTCCAGTGAGCCATCTCCTCGAATGAGGCAACCTTACTCAGTGATGCCCTTACTCCTATGAAATTACATTACGGACCATTTATAACCTTTGAAATATACATAATATTTTTTGTGAATCTTATTGAAGCAACTCAAACAGAAGTATTTGCTCTGCTGGCTGCATCTAATGTTAGCCTGCTTCGAATGCAACCTCAGACTCAAAAGAATGACATTCATAGAGCCAGCTGGAGCTGCAATCATCTCCGCAAAATGCGGAAGTCTCAATATTTCCATCCATTGTCACAGACCGATTGATCTTCTCTTACCTCTAGTAACTGAGAGGCAGCCATGAATGGAACCAACTTCATACATAGCTGTCGGTCTCATCACTGCCTGCTATCTCATATACACTATTTGTATTTGATTTATAAAAGAGAATCACATGGAAATAGTAGCCGGCGAATCACCTTGTATGCAGTCTTTCATCCTTCAGCAAACATAAGGTACTGTATGGTCCCACTACTTATTAACTTTATCATCAGTACATTCGACCTGTTATCCAATGTACTTTCCTCATATTCTTCGAGGGGAGCCCGAAAGATGCTTCTCAGCAGCTTTCTGTCAACTCTTGTTCGTTGTTAGTTCTTCTCTCCTTTACACGTCATACTGTGACTGTTCGTCATATCCCATATGGCTTGCCACCTTATGGCACATTTCGAGTTGATACTTGAAAATAATTCACTTTTCCAACCTTCGACTGATGTTGGCTTGGCGATTGCCACTCCTCTGATCTTCCTGATTTGGTTCATTCATAACTTTTGCAATCGAAGTAAGAACAAATATAATCTACACTTGCTCACCAAAAAGAATGGATTGTTTTTTGTTTTGGCTGCATGAGAATCTGAAGCTCTAAAGACATGAATTCCTCGAGGGTGTTTACAGCAGTAGTTCACTTATTGAAGATTTCCTATAGATGTTTTTGTCTACTGAGGTGCTTGAAAAATTAGTAGCTGGTTAGAGGGAGATCCGGCGGATGTGTCGGGGGAGAGGTTTTCGTAGCACAACTCATTCAACTTTTGCAGCGTTAGTTGCACACGAGAATTCGTTTTGTTCCTCTGGTCATTCTAGGAAACATGCGACGCAGTTTCTATACAACTTAAATTCTATCAAAAAATTTCTTCAACTTTTTCGGCGAGATAAGAATTTGGCTGCCCCAGTGCGGGGTAGAGAGAGCATATTATTGCAGAATGTGCCTAACTACTGCCGCCTCCTCTAATTTAGTGCGACGATTCATGGAAAAATGGCTGTGGACTTGAGTTAGATTGAAAGCGCGTACGATGAGAAGCTTAGCATGACATGGAAAGACCGACAAGGCTGGACATCGGCACTTACATCCGAAAGAACATTACATATTTTTTCTATTAATAATGTGTCGTTTTCTTGTTCAGCAATCGCGAGGTTTTTAAACAACATGCTGTTCTAAACTTCCTCATTGGAAGTCACGTAAAAGCGGCTCTGAAGAAGGCGATACTGCCGGAACGTCAGCTAGCGTTGTATTGTATTGTGTTTTTCTATGGAAGTAAACAACGCATTCATATTCCAATGCCGAGGTTAATAGAAAGTCGATCCTGGGATCTATTAACAATGGTTATCGAAACACTTGGTTACGAAAATATTTTAAGTTGTACAAGCAAACGTTTTCAAAGGAGCTACAAAATGTAGGGATTAGAACAAGGCATGATGAAGGCCCAAATTGTCAACGATATCTTCATAGAATAAAACCTTCCTAAAAGGTTCCCCGGAATGAATTTAAAAAATGTAACACAAGGGAACGGTAAGTGCTTTCATCATCGTACCATTTTCTATATTTGTAAGCAATACCCCTCTTTAGAAACCGAGAAAACGTAAAGCTTCTGGAACTAGTTAACCTGGTAGAGACAAGGTAAACATCGAACCTGGAGAACCAAACCCTTGCATGTCTACAAATGCAGATCACGATCGATAGTTTCAAAAAAATAATAACGGTGGGCGTTGTAAGCTAAAGCGGAGGCGAACCTTGGGTAAACACAGAGAGGATTTGCAAAGAAGGTTCTTGCACGAATACTTCATTCATATCAACTATATCTTTTCCTCTAGGTACGCATAGGGCACAAAAGCACAACAGCGATGATTTTGAAGTGATTGTGCGGTTCCTAGCGCAGGAATCAAAAACATCAACGCGCACAACTCTTGAGGCGTTTTGGATAAATTTTAAAAATCCAAAGATGAACGAGAAGGACGAATGCCTCACTATCACGCGTGACCTGGCGCCCTATTTCAAAATGATATTTTGACCCCGGGGGGTGTCTTGCTCGCGACCCCACGTGCACTACGTGTGGGCCAGTCCAGCACGTAACATCACGGTGAGTGGCCTTTTTGATCAGTGTGGCGTCTATGAAAAAGTTTGATCTTCATTAGCACTTTAGCTTTTTCCACCGAATAATTGAAGTATTCTTGTAGAAAATATGTCGAGGCTCTAAGGAAGGCGAAATCGCCGAAACGTCAGCTATCGACCAACAACACCAACAGCAACGACAACGAAGACTTATACCAACCTCGCACTGGCTTAACAAGATCAATTTATAAGATCATATAAATAAATATATCAACTATCTATGCCGAGTTTTATAAAATGTCGGTCTTTTTGAGTTATACCATTTTCGTTTTCCCTGAACGACCAACTTCAATGAACAAGTTTTTAAGTTATATAGCACCTCTATCGGACAATTGCGTCGTTTCGTTGACTTGCATTAGTCCATTTCACTCATTCGCTTAATTTGATGGGGCAGGCTTATCGGACGAGGGTTAAGTTCACATCGAGCGCGGAAGACATTCAATTCGTTTCGTATCACAACACGCCACTCCTTTAGTTTTCACTTTCTAATACCTCTTTTCCCATATATCTTCTCATCCTTTTCTATGATACTCTGCGTATCGCTTGTTCTTCTTTTTTCTTTTCTTCTGGTTGTTCTTGTGTCTCCGATTTTGGGATGTTTCCATAACAACACTTATGTGTGAAGGAAAAAAAGGAAGAAAACTCAACCATCATCCAACCAGGGTATTGTGAGCCTTTGGTAATTGTTCTACTAAAATAATTACGATGGGCAACGGGACTTTTTAAATATCGTCCTATTTCATGCGACAAATGTGATTTATCATGGTTGTTGTGAATGGAAGAAAGATCAATTACTGATTAAAAAATTAGTTTCATGCCTTTGGGTAATGTCAGAAGGAAACAAATTGTACCTCATTTTCGACCGACCTCTCGAAGGTCGTGATAAAGGAGCAATTGAAGAACGGCCTTCAGAATTGAGGAAAAGGCTAAAGTAAATATAGGAATATGAAGACGGTGGTGATGTTGATGAACTAGGCGGTTATGATGGTAACAAGCTGAGAATAACTAGTCAGTGCATATGGTTTCTCACAAACTCTGAATTTTCATTCATAACCAGCTTGTAGTGGAACAAATGCTTTTTCTTAAATGCGGAGAACCACTACATTTCTATGAATTATTTATGACTGGTACCTGGATTCTGATTGTGAACGAAATGGAAAGATCTAGACAAGAATAAAGATGATTTGCTGGAAGAAAAACTGCTGAAGAAATGGAGAGGTACATCGTTCGCTGCTTTTGGGTGAAATGAAACTGCAACTCACGAAGAATTTGTGGAGTAGAGTCCGGCCTTCGAGAATCTCCTATGGGGATAAAATTCATGCCAAAAGATAGACTAAAAAAGAGTTGGCTTACATTCGTTTCATAGACAATCCAAAATGCGATGGAGGAGACAGGAGACAACAGGTTCAAGACCGGTCAGTTCATCGACCTTTTCATGAACCCAGTAAAATTGTGCACAAGAGGAGGCTAAACATATAATGTCAGTGGGCTATGGCAGTGGTTAAAATGTTTCTAAAACGCAATTATGGTTAGTCGGTGGTAATGCGGTCCATACAAGAGCTCTTAGACACAGAAAGAAAATTTTACACTGCTAGTTGCTACAGAAGTTTAATGCAAGAGTGACATTCGATCTGCAAGTGCAGGAAGAAAAAAAAGCACGGCCGCTTCTGCTTCTTCTCCAAGACCCCAACTCGTCAAAACTTCTACCAGGAAAAGCTCTCATTATGCACAAGCGATCTCACTGTAAATGTTAACAGCTAAATTGGTAGGCGATAGAAAAAAGTCGATTAATTCTTCAAGATTTCTTCTTGTCAACGATTCCACTAAGCTTTTTTTGCTGAATTCAATCCGACCTGCATAAGAACTTGTCGGACCTAAGGACGCCACGTCAGTGTTTTTATCTTCGAGAAACAACAGTTTATCGAATCAACTAGGATAAGAGGCTTGGTTTACAATGCTTTCAGGATCGCTCAAATGTTTTGAAATCATGAAAGGTGCACCGTTTCTCATCATGAAGTCAAATCTTACAACCAAATGACAAGAACTCAAAATTTATTCGAAGTATCCTCAGGTAAAGTTCCTCAAGCGCTCACTACACAGATAGTTTGAAAGCTTTCTGATCGTAGCATATAAGTCTCTAAGCGCCCATGGCGTAGAAGGTCGAGTGAGCAAAGAGCAATTGACGACGAGCGTTTGAAGTTGACAAACAAAGCTGTTGCTCCAAGAACTTCTGTACGTGTAAAAGAACCCCACCTTACCGATTAAAAAAACGGTATTGATTTTTAAGCCAATGGAAAGATGGAAAAGCTCAATAAATGGCATGTACCAACTAATTCAATGCCTTGAATTTTGAAGACACGAACAGAACAGAGAAGCAGCAACACAAAGTTTACGAAATCGTATTAGAACTGCAGCATGCATAAGCAAAAGGATGCATGGATATGAGCAAAACTCGGAACTTTAGCTGACCGAACCTGCGATGCGACCCTTAACGAGGGCTCACCTGCATCCACCATGCTAATAGAGACACTTGATTTACCATTCTATCAGCCAGTTTCTTACCTCAACAGTGCCATCACCAATCACCCTTATCTTTCTCAATCTCATCATCCTTGCGGTTGTATTTCACAAAATAGTACTCTTCTACGAAAAAGCATCAGGTATTGAAGAAAAGTTAACACATTATGGTTTCCATTGCAACATATGGTTTTGAAATTGACAAGGTAAAAATAACAATTCTCTTGGATCATCAAGTGTGTTGAGCTGCAAAACCCTCTTTCACCTAACATGTTTGCCGAAGCTTCTGTTAATAAAATACCAAATTTTCAAGCATCTCGACAGAAACCTCTACGAAAAAAATTCTACAAGCAGCCTGCTTCTATAAAAGCCTTTGAGGAATTCGTGCTTTTGAAGTTTTAGAATCCTAGGCAACTGAAACAAAGAAATCCTCATCTTGTTGGTACGAATATGTGGATTATAATTGCTCCTGCTATGATCGAGAATGTTGTGTTTCAGCAAGTCATAACGATTAGAATTCACAGTCCGAAACCGCAGTCACTAAGCCAACATCTTTGGTCCAAAAATAAAACACTGGTGCGAACTGAGAAGACACTATAAGGTGATGAGCCATATGGGGTACGAAGATTCGCCTTAGCGACTGCAATGGAAAAAGCGAATAAATAGTAAAATAATAGCTGGCATAAAGTGGTTGCTGCTTAAGCATCTGTAGAGTTCCTTATCGAAGAGCATGGATGAAATGAACTGAAAGTCGAAGATATTGCTAGTGCCACTGACGGTAAATAGTCAGACTGTGTCGTTTTCTTGTTCAGAAATCACGAGCTTGTTATACTATAACTATCACTATAACGTCACTATAACAACTTGACGATTGCTGAACAAGAAAACGACGCATTTATAATCTAATGCCGAGGTTAAAAGAAAGCCGATTTTGGGAATAGTCAAACTATTTTGATATGATTCCCTTTTATGAACTGCGTACAAGTGACGCATGTGAGATATGACAACCACGAGACTAAAAATAATGGACGAAAAAAGGAGCATTCATGGAAACTCAAAGTCGTTAAAAAAACAAAAAGGATGGAAGTATAAAGCTCTCAACGTTGGTCAATCCATGAGGGATGCGCCGTGCATTCGACTTCATTAAGCATCGTTTGGAGGTGACTGAATGCAGATCTGGCCTTTACAATGACTCGCGGTGGCCTCCTGAGGTATCGAGCCAGTGCTGCTCTCCTTTAAGACAAATTTGGTTCCAATTCACCAACCCTGGAGGGATGGAGGGCTTGGTGGGCTATGGGTACTGAGATCGATTCCACGTGCGTGTGTGTTGGAGGGCGCCTCCTACCACTGCGCCACATGCACCCTGTCGTTAAAAAGATGGGAAAATAATTCTAGTCGGTTCTACAAACTTGAATCTGGGCATACGTTTTGTACAGGCTAACATTAGACATATCCAACAAAACAAATATTTCTGTTTAAATTGCTCCAGTGATATTCAGAAAAAGTGTTGATCGTAGGTTAAAGCTTGCATGTTAAAGATTGTATTGTTTAAATTGTAGGTTGCAATGATATGTAAATAGTTTACAAAAGTTGAACCTCAGGCCAGATCGAACCACAATTACTTTTTCTCGCGCTCTCGTGTTACACAATGAACCAGCCAGGTTCCTTCTTTGCCTTTATCTCAACTAGTTTTCTACCTAACGATGCTATCAGCAACCAGGACTGATCGGAGGAGCCCAAATAGGCCCACAGAAAGAGTAGCAGTGGCAAGATCCGGTCTGGGGCTACGTTTTGTAAATACCTCAGCATAACTGTGGTTGTATTTCACATCGCATCCCGCTGTGGAAAATTATGATAGGCAGCAAATAAAAGGCTAGCATTATGAATTCGACTGCAGCCTCAACTTAACTGGGTTCAACGCCGACGATAGAGAAACAAAACAAGGGGTTCAGTGGAGCGGTGTGTAAAATGTGGGCATCAGGAAAGGGTAGTGGCGGGTTCGAAGCTGTCCCGATGTTTCAGTTTTGCAATTTTGTGTTACTATAAGTCACGTTATAATTAAACTACACCATGAAGTGCATTGTTCATTGTCATCTGTGTGGAAAAGGTTTCTGATTGATTACGAAAACAACAGCAAAGAACCTATGCAGCAAAGAGAAAACGTCTGCAAGGAAAATAAGTTGTTGTCAATTCACATTATCTTAGAGTGGAAACCCACTCACGTCGAACTCTAAAGTCTTCGGTTGCTTTCCCTTAGTTCCACTTTCCTTGGGCTCCTGTTTACAGAGACTGCTATCCTCTGAAGGAGGAGAGGAACCTGCTTTGTTTGCTATTAATAGGAAGACGTATAGCACCTCTTTTGCCACTTATTGTTCCTCAAGTATTGAATGCCTTTCTGCTATACTATCTATTTGTCACAATTAGTTTAAGAACGCCTCCACAATATGTGCAACAAAAAATGGCTTTGATACTTGACTCGATTATACTAACGCTTAGAGACGCTCATTGGTCATCCCCAGCGTAACGCGATATCATTTCCTGTCTGGAAATTATCTGCACTCGCAGGGATAAATGTCGGAGGGTGTATCTGTTAAGCTTCTCAGTGAGAAGCAGCACACGTTGGCTTAATCAAAATTTCCCAATTATTTCATTCTTCGTTTTCATTTCATTTATTTCACCATAATTCAGCAGTTGGAGTTTTTCGACAGCCATTCCAATGATATCCACCTCTTCTCCAAGACTTTCTACTTTATCTTCATTGAGGATTTCGAATGAGGATTTCTTTTCTATAGACTTCTTCTTTCTAGATACTGAAATTCACTCAACATGTGTTCTGAGAACGACTGTCAAATTTAGAGACTAACTTGATTAAGTGAGGGACGAGCTTTTTCATGACGCAAAGAAGTTGTAGTTTTTCAAAAACAAACGAAAAGCAGAACAAAAAAGGAATTGGTCAGCATAGTGTTAACCGGGAGGAAGAGGGATAACTTGATGGTGTAATGAACGAGAATGACGGTGGGCAGATAAAGTATTATGCGAATAACCGCAACGATGCAGAGAAATTCGGAAAACTTAGGCCCCGAGCCAGATCGATTATCTCAGCATCGTTGTGGTTGTAATTCACATTGTACCCTGCAGCGAAAAATTATAGTAGGCAGAAAATAAAACATTAGCATTATTATGCGAATAATTTTCAACTAATATGTGGAGGCCTGAACAGAATGGAAAATAATTGTATTGTAAGTAAATGATGATTCTTGTATAACGACTGCCGCTAGCGTGTCTTGCTACATTCCGGAACTGCTTGTCATGCAGATGACAAAGTACAACGGAAAGAGAGTGATGCAGTTGCATTGTACACAAAAGAGGGAAGCGTTTTAGAACCTTACTAAAGTGACAAATGACATGATCGAGGTTTCTTACAGGTAAGAGCTGTTGCTGACACCTAAGACACAATCACGTTTTGAAGGCTCCAAAGGTAGATTTGAAGAATTCATATGAGAAAAAACCACAGAAAACAGTATAAACATTGTGGCATTGTGGATTTTTCATGACCTAGGTTTTGTTTCGGTTTTGCATAGTGTTCTTCTTTTCTCTCATCGTTGTGCTTTCTGTGCATTCATTAGCTGCGTTTCATTGGAGATCCTTGAAAAGAGACGACATGGTGAGTCAAAAAAATGACAGTAATTTGCCGTTGATGCTTATGTCCTTCCCGACGCAATCCTTGTTTTGCACTACAATACGGTGATAAAGCGTTGGCCCGTTTTCATAAGAGGATGATCAGGGAGTGCAGCCGTGGTGCCGGACAGTAAGTGATCTTGCTTAGAACGGATCCACTCCTTGGCTGGCAAAAGCGTTCGTTTCGATGCTGTCAGACATTCTTCGCCGTCGAAAAAGGTTACTATAACGGGAATTTGTAGAGCACATAAACCTTGTAGCTATGGCTTCAATTTCGCTCCTGAAGCAAAACCTCCATTGCAATCCTTACTACAAGTTGAGCACAACCCAAAGTCTGCTATGTGCAATGAAACTATCGCGAAGCTTCTAGGGTACACAAGAAACAGATCATTCTGCGGCCCGGTCATCCTTCTAGAGACGTAGCCCTCTTCAGGTTGTTCGCTCCATACACGGGCTTTTCTTCTCGGTCTATGACAGAAATCTGTTGCAGTTTATGGCTGAAACGATACTGAAGCGGAAAAAATTGCACCAAGATAAGGCGAAGGAAGCACAGTCTTTCATTGTTAGGATGTGATTAATCTGCAGATATTTGGGAAATTCTCATGCTCAACGAAGATGTTTCCACTTTTTAAAAATTAATTTCCACTAAAGACGTACACAATCAGAAGTCTCCAGCATAGCTGTTTTAGCTCTACTTTGGACTATTTTTGGCGAACTTTCGGATCCTGGATTCACTTTCACTTGTCTTCTTTCGCAATTGGTGCCCATTCGAGTTACTTGATGATCACTGGGGCCACAGGTGATAGAGATAGTTGAATGATAGGTTGTCGTAACTACCAAACACACTGAGTTTAGATATTTAAAGCTCCTTTCAGGTCCTCAAAGATGTCTCAGTTGCAGTTTTTGTCATGTAATCACAATGTCGTCTTCACAGTATTCTAAGATGTTTTTATCTGGACAAGTAAGAGGAGACAGAGTAGCTAATCGATCTTTGAACTAGATATTTTCCTTTTTGAAGTTTTCTTCATTTGCTTTTCCTCGCCGAATATTGGCCAATCATTAGCTACATAAAACTCATTTCATTGTTCGACAGACACATATAAAAGCACAGTGGAGTAAGGCGAAAATGAAGGGATTGGATGGAGTGGACCTGAAACGAAAACCTATGTTGAGTGCACCAAGGAAGAGCAACGATGGCAGGGATGCTTGTTTAACAACTATTTGGAAGCTTTAAAGAATTTTGCATATTGAACATGGGTTGGGCAAAGGCATCTGTTTAAAGCTCTGCCATCCCTGCTTTTAAATTGTAAGAGCACAAATTTTTGAAAGTATTCGAGATATCGAATTATGATCTAACAGGGTGTGCGCCAATTAATCTTGGGCTCGCGTTTCCATTTTGCTGTCATATTTTGGCCACAACTTTTCAATGTTTTTCTATTATATATCGCTCCCCAATCGAACAACAACATGAACTGCACTGTTCACAAGTTTCATAAGTGAAAATTTCAGGTGTCAAAACACCGCTTTCCACAAATCTTCTACGAATTTAACCTCATCCGTACGTAGTGAAAACGGCTCGCAACATTAATGAGGTATGGATGAAGGATGTGTTAATGAACACACAGTGCAATGTTGGTTTGAAAAATTCAAATTCGACGTTAAGGATGGAGGAAATCGCAGACGTCGTTCTGCTATTGACGACAACGAGTTGAAGGCTTTAGTGAGAGCAGATTCAAGCGGAATCGTTTGGAAATTTAGAGAAGAAGTTGTTACAAGCAACTCAACAGTTCGGAAGCACATGAAGAGTATTTGAAAGTCGAGACAGCTCACGCACCCTACTTTCTGGACCTGACGCTCATCGAGTCCCATTTCTTCAAGCGGAAAATGTGTTTGTGCGGAAAATACCACAAAGCTAACGCCGTGGTCGAAACTGCCTTCAAGGACTATGTGGTATCCAGTAATTTTTATCCAGAGTTTAGAAATAGCGATACATAAACTCGTTTCTCGTTAGAAATTCTCGAGGGAAATTGGTCCTAATGGTTCTTATTTCGATTATAAAGTTTATTGTCAGCTAAAATATGCCGCTTTACAATATGCACAGTGAAATCGTGTATTAATTCCTAAATAGAAATAAATTGAACTGGAAAGCGGTTTCTAGAAAAATTCTATGTGCACACGTTTGTGGCTATATAGCAGAGCTTCGTCCATAATTCAATTCCTCGGGTTCTTACATATTCCACTTATGAGAAGCCTTTAGGAATATGGCTATGTAAAAACTAGCACTATCGTGAGTGGATGGAAATAGCGGACCGGGAAGACACAGCTACAGAAATTCTCACCTCAAAATCGGGCCTTTCTTTTATAAAATCTCTCATCACCCAGTCCATTACACGATTTTGGGCTTCACTTGACTCATGTGAGGCCGATATTCAAACGTAATGAGATTGTTGAAGATGGTATAAGCACAAATAAGACGTGAAGAATGAAAGATTTTTCATCGTGGTTCGGGACTAGGCCATCAGTCAGTGTGTTGCTAGTCGTTGTGCACACAGCCGACAGGTGGGTATGAGGAAACTTGGTTTGAAGCTTGATAGGGAAGATCCAAGCATCAACACCGTGGCAGCGTTGTAGACCACATAGGCAGCTATCCGAGAATTAAACGAAATCACATCGACCATCTAATGCGTCTTTTTTAAAAATTATTCGAACAAAACAAATTTTACAAAAGCAGCATCTCAGCTGCGAAAAACTCCCAGTGGACTGATAAATAAATTTGTATTCATTGCCTGTTATTTTTCCATGGTGGGGTCTCATGTGAAATATAACCCAAATGATGCTGAGATACTCGCAAGACTGGAACCTTAGCCAGATTCCAAACCGCAATTACTCTTTACGAGAGCTCACGTGTTACCCACTGAACTACCGAGGCTCTTGCTTTCACTACCTCTCAGCTAGCTTTCAGCCTAACGATGCTATCAACAAGAGGAATGATATGGGAAGCATAAATCGACATTGAGCACAATTAAGCTGAGGCTGCAGTCGAAATCACGAAGTATAACTTTTTATTTACTGCCTATTATTTTTCCATGACAGGGTATTACAGACTGATACTTGTGGATAATTAGTTTCTGAACATAGGTGAAGTTTCTAAATCTAATTAGAACTTTTCATTACTACTATAGTCAAATGCAATAGATTAAGCTGTCTAAATCAAAATCAGAAATCAAAAAATCAAAATCAAAACCAAAAAAACCAGATTTTTCGATTTCAGCTCAAGCAATCGAAATGACCAAGCTATCACCGACAGTCCGATCACCACTATAACTGACGGCTTCGATGCGACATAAGCGATGAGAGGCGGAGCTTCTGTGAAGTGAGTAGCACTGCGTGCTGACCGATTCTCATCAGTTCCAAACAAACTGCGAAATGAACTGGAAGTCTAATAAGAACAGTCTGAGTGGCTTATTTTTGATGAGGAAGATAGAATATCACATTCGACGAATACCCGCCGCTGGGAACTCCTTATTTGGATCTCAAGAAAGTTTTCTATTAGTGCGATTCATTGGTTTCGGGCTCGGTTATTCTCATGCAAAAGGAGTCTATTGTCTAGAAGAAGAACCACAGCTCTCCCATCAGCTATACCTTGTATTGGAGCTGTTGTGAATTGCAAATTGCATCAATACTTTGTGCGGACTCCTTCCGCTCACTTTAGACGATGTTTCAAATGTTAAAAAATACGGAACTCCTTCTAATAAAACCTCTCCGAATTATCCTTCTTTCACATAATTGCCTGGGTACTTTTTTATTAGATCATCGCATTAAAGTACCAGCTAGGCAAACTTTTCTCTAGAGGACTAAGACAGCTGTTTGTGTTAGGTTATTCCGAGGCATCTACCACAGAAAGTCCTCTGCCACTGTGATTCGAACAGAGCTTTGCCGCCTTCCCATTGTATTTCTCTCGAAGCGACGTTCGAGCTTACAAAAATTTTTGTCGTTATGCGACAAAAAGGCGAAGAACCCGCATGGTGTGGTGGTGAACGGGTTAGCCCCGGAAAGAGTAATAGCGCGTCCGTTCTCCACCGCAGACAACTGCGGTCCAGAGTTTTGCAAATATCTCAGCATGATTGTAGTCATGTTTAACAGCATACTCAGCATCATTATTGTCGTATTAAAAAGCTGCAGCCAATTATAAGAAAAAGCTTGCTGTGACATTTTAAAATTTTCTGCACGATACACGTGATTAATGTAATTTCAAGCGTGATACGTCGAAAAGCTATATAATTACAAGAGGGTACACAATGCGCAGTGCACATATTTTTAACCGGCATATATATGTGGAAACTGATGAAATCCTGCGTATGCAGCTCACTTTAAACCTTCCCTATGTGGCTCTTGCAAACTTTCATTTGTATATACGTATACACGCATTTGAATACAGATATGTATACATACATACGTAAGTTTGTACCTGCATACATACATACATACATACATACATACATACATACATACATACATACATACATACATACACACATACATACATACATACATGCATACATACGTACATACATACATACATACATACATACATACATGCATACATACATACATACATACATACATACATACATACATACATACATACATACATATATATATATATATATATATGTACGTATGTATGTATGTAATCCTCATCGTGGCTGGGAGGTGTTCCTGGCTGTTGGACTGCGATATACTGCGGGGATTCATCCCCTGGTTCCCTGGTGGCAGGGTCTCCCAAGCTGAGGAGGAGTCCGGCGTTTCCATTAGGAAACCTAGCTAAGAGTAAACCCAAACCAGGATCCACCGCCGTCCTGGTATCAAGGTCGCATGGTGGTAAGTCTCCCTCTGGTCCATAAGGGATGCAACTGCCCGTGGTGGTGAAGAACTGGAGCAGACTTTGGCCAGGCTCACTTCGGAACTCCAGGAACCATAGTGGCATAGCCAGCAAATCTCCGAAAAATGAAGGTTATACTGGGGCCTGCACAACCAGTGAGGACGTGCCATTCAAGTATCAGGTGTCAAGTATATATATGTGGATTAGATATATGCGTCTTCATCTGTCAAACTCTCTGTTCCTCGAAATTCATGGTTGCCTCTATAGTGTCATATTTTTGGGATCCATATCCGGATAAAGTTCATTGAAAACCCTCTTTAGTTCATAAAACCAGAGGCTAAAAACAGTTCGGGTCTAAGCTATCAACTCGTTTAAAAACAGCCCAGCTTTTCATTCCTTAAGAATTGCTAAGTGTGGGCACATACACATGTTGTGCTGTATTTCCCACATATCTATTTGTTATGCATCCATTGATTTCTATTAAAAACTTTTCCTGCGCAGTTTGGCACTACTTTGAATGCCAACCCTCCCCAAGGTGTGCAATAGATAAGTGAATGAGTAGAAGAATGTACTCAGGCGAACAAATGTGGCTCAAAAAGAGCCCTGCGTTTAATCTGACTAACTAATGTATCAAGATAATTTTTGTGAACACTGGTTGAAAAAAGTGGGGCTGTGATTGTCTTCAAATCTTTCTTAGAACAGCCTTCGGGCATTTTTAAGAGGAGGTAAGTAAGTAGTAATAGGTCAACACAAAAACGAAAACAGTGTTAGTGCTGGCTCGCGGTTTTGCAAAACATCGCGCTATTTTCTATTAAATTCTCAGTATCTTGGTTAAAATTCTTTACTACCGAGAGTCAAATAGCGCTTTTTGTTTTTCCTGACAGATGCGTCGGTTCTTTTCCGCAGTAGCATTTCATTAACACTTGATTGTCGACGGCATTCCACAGAACGATGAAGGTCTCGATTTTTTCTAGGGCGGTCGAACAGGTGGGGAGTCAACAATCAAGGTCTGAACTAAGTTGTGCTCACTGGAACAGCTTCCTCTGCGGAAAATTAAATGAACTTCAGCCGAACTCACAGAGGATACCATAGCATGAACTGACGAAATGTCGCGACAAAAACAAGACGAGCGAACCCGCATGCACAATAATTTCCTTCTCAAACGACTCAGGAGCCTTTCGGTTATAAACTCATCGGTGCATAGTTTGTGCATCAAAGAGTTTTGAGAAAGTGAAAATGGCAGAAGAATGTTCATAAATAGTAATAAGGGCTGAAAGTTGAATGATTCAGATTCGTACCCGTTGAGAATGGATTACAAAGAGAGAAAAAGCTGAAATTAAGCAGAGTGTCTTCGTCGTTTTCAACTTCAGATAGCTTTCTGATGTCGGCCTAGAACAAAGGAGTAATGCCTTTCTTTTTCTTTCCTCTTTAGTATGCCACCCATTTTCTTCTGAATACTGAAGTTTCCTTAAGAAGTCCTGATTTTGCAACAGCAGCGCAACCTGATTCAAGACGTACCCAGCATTTTATAAGCAAAAAAAAACTCCAAAATATTGCCCGTAACTCTCCACTATATGAAGAACTCTTCGCATTTAATACGTTACGGAAGCTTTCGACACATAGTCGTAAACCACTGCCAACCATTGTTGCCATCGTGACAACAACGGTCACTAGCTGGGAAGTTGTGATGACGACTTGCAAAAGCCGTAGCACGGCTTTCGAGAATATAAGGACAGAGGGAATCTCGCCCAACCAGTAAAGTACCAGTTAAATAGAAATTGTGCTGAAGCCTTCACAATCACTTCTTATTAGTGACAACACGTCACTTCACTTTCAGTTTGTGTTCAAGTTACTGTGTTGTTTATGTGTAAAATAAGTTATTAAACTAACTGAGCAAGTTCACTTGACTCCGCATTTCTTCTGATTTCGCAATCCATTAGTCGCAGACAACGCTTCCCTCGTCGGACCAACGCCGCTGCACGTGGCATCTACCACCCTGCATTTGCCGAACTAGAGCTCGGGACTCCATGACCGCTGATTCTCTTGTTTTCTCTCCAATCTCCTCCGCTCTCGAAGGTGTAAGATCCCGAGGGGCGTGTCCATTGCTGGAGCGCGATTTGACTTCAACAGAATCGATTCTGCTGGACTCTACCGACGCGACAACGATATGTCGCCACCGATTCCAAGATCCTGATATTCCTCTACTGGTCAGGGTTTCCCGGAAGGCCAACTCGTTCGCTCTCTAGGCATCCGAATTGACTTATGTTATCGGTGCAATTGGCGCCACTGGTTCGGACAATGTTCTATGATTACGTCGTGTTCTGGAAGCATATTCTTCTATCTGTTTATCTATTCCAAATCGCTCAAGGTAGTGTTCATTTAGCGTTTCTTTGGTGGTATTTGAGAGTCAACACTCAGTGCTCAGCCCACCTATTGATGGTGCTTACCAGCAGCTGTGTTGTAGATGTTTCGATGTCCTTCTTATTTAATTCCACTCGAAAAACCTAAAATCTTATTGCCATTGAAAGAAGATTTTCAGCTCAGTCACTAATGTCGTTGGAATTATCGACTAAGCTCACTGGGAATTCAATCCCTTTTCCGCGCCTACTTTTTTAAAATTTCCTGAGCTGGTTTGGTCTTGAACAAAGTGGCACAAATATCTGAATGCAAATGGAAATCTCCAGCAGTCCTCTTTTCTCGTACAACTTACACATAACCGCTAGTTGCTAGTCAGTTTGCTCACTTCCTCTATTATTCGCCTAGTGGTTTCCGTACTTATAACGACCACTAACAAACCCATCAATTTGCTCTCCAACGTGAGTTGCTGCTATTTTAGATTACTCGAAATGTTTATAGCAGTTCTGTCAAAGATTTCCACCTTTCCTAAACTTTTAACTTTAAAAAAAACTTAAAACCTTTTTCTTTTTTCAAAACTTTTTTTTAAGTAAAAACTTCTTCGCCAAAGAAGATTATTTTTCGAGGTACTTCCTGTTTAGTTTCCTCTTTAAAAACGGCTGGAGAGCATGCAATCCACTTTCTTCAAGCGCTTCTGCCTTTATCCATATTTTTAAAATAAAGTAGCGCTTGTTGGTGTGGTTTAAAGTTGAATACCTTTCAATACCTTGTAAAATCAGCTCCTAAATGAGCGATTCATAGGAAAAAGGAGAAGAACAACCGAACATAGTCTCCGCCTATTTCCAAGCCATCAGTAGAAGTACTGCTTGTTAACAACCCATTGAAATTCACATAAAAGGCTTTATTGGGACTAAATTTGGGACTTACCACAGCCAATAACCAACCACTGACCGGAAACGACCTCCCAATAGTCAAAAAATTTTGTAATTCTTCAACAACTCTTCGAAATTTTTCTAACTCACAACAGATCGAATAGATTTCCGCTGGTATGAATACATTATGTTGTTTTGCACTGAGTTAAAGGTCTGTCCAGTCACGAAGGTATCCTTTGTGTGGTTGGATAGTTTTATTCAGCTTGATTAGGCCAAATTGAATGAGTACCATAAAAGGGTGTACTTGAGGTACACCAGTACTTTCTGCTCTCAGTTAACGAATTCATCATCCAATTCAGAAAATACGAAGGCGGAAAACCGCCATCCATCGCTTATTCTAGACGTTTCGATTGATTCCGGGTTAATGTTACCTTTCAAGAACGGACATAGATTGTCAGTCGTTAATCCAATAAAGTCTTTCCAACCCATGAGCATAGATTTTGTTCTTCCAGGCGTGAAAAAGCTAAGGTAAACATGTCAGATCGTGGCCAGCTGCCGTTTTTCTTTCTCCACGCTTCATTGAGCAGCCAGAACACGCGCCATTGGAGTATCACACAAGAGAAATCCATCGCTGGCGGCTTAGGGCGTGATGGGAAGCCATTCTGCGAGCAGTGCCGGATAACAGTGACCGATGGGGAAACGAGATTCCCATGCATACTTCTCAGATTCAGAGAGCGAACGACAAGCCTAAGGAGCAGTGAGCAGCAAAGTGACTTGAAATTTTGTCTAATTGGTGAATTTTCGAGACCCAACAAATCTACGTTGGAAGGTGTTTGCCCACCGTTTTAGTTCTGCTTTATTTCTTAGTATATCGACCCTAATTCATTGTAGTTTCTGTTTAGAGTACGCGATGATAAAGTCACGGTAATGATGACGATACAAAATAAATTTTGAGCATTAATTTTCCACCCAAGAATTTCAACTAGGGTCTATTTTAGTAACATATAGACTGCATAGGACTTAAAAGAAAGCTTTCTGCTGATTCTTAGTGACTAACCGATTTGTGGGCGCGTGTGGTGCAGTGGTCGGAGGCGTCTTGCGACACAGACGTGGAATCGATCCCCGTGCCCATGGTCTACCAAGTCTTCCATCCCTCTGGAGTCGACAAATTGGTACCAGACTTGTCTGGGAGAACAGCAGCACTAGGTCGACACATTGGTGGGCCACCGAGTCATTGTAAAGGCCAGATATGCATTCAATCACCTCCAAACAATGCTTAATGAAGTCGAGTGCATGGCGCATCCCTCAGGGATTGATCAACGTCGAAAGCTTTGTCCTTTTTTAACCGATTTGAAGTGATGACGATGACCACCAAATAGCTATTGCAACTTGAAACGTGCACGCGCGATAAATGGCTCAGATAATTTAAATAATGGTGGAATCCAGCGCCAATTCATCCAAACGCAGCAACCATATTGCGTTACACTTGAGCGAATCACTGAGAAACGATGGCGATAACGCGAATGATTTTAGTTATGTCGTGAAATTTCCAGAAACGAATCCAGAAATTTTTTCCCGCTCGAGAAACGGCGAATTTGCGACAAATTCAGCAGCTTTTTTAAAATTAGCTCCGTATTTAGGATCTGAAAAGTGTCGAAAACGAGAAGTGCAAATATATTAGCGGTTAGCGTAATCCTCTCTTGCCAAATGACTGTCTCTCGTGACAGAAAATTGATTAGGATCGGGTTTAGAGAATGTGTCTAGTTTGGTTCGTTAGGTAGCCATTTGATTCACGATATACGGCTGATGACCAATATAACTTGGTGCAGGACTAAGCTTATGAGCCGCTCATGGTTCAGAACAGTTCGAAAACGGCTAACGCTTTGAGGTTCGAAAGGTTCTTGCTTGAATTCACGAAGATCTAACGGTTTTCATCACTAATCAGTCAGCTAACAATCCTATTGTAACTTTTTCCTAGTTAGAGTTATTTCGGGATAAGTCTTTCAAAGTTCTTCATGACCAAGGAATATTTCAAGGTGAAAAAGACTACTGCTAATATTAAATACTAATACTAAAAGACTATATATTCTACAAGAAACCGGTGTTTGCTCACTAAGAACTCAGATTTGCAAAACGTTCTGCCCTTTGTGATTTTCTAAAATGTAGGCAAAACTACGAGGCTCAGTTGAGAAGCTCGGTTTACAGAATTAAATGCAGAATACTATCTATTCCTGCTGAGCAAACGCGAGGTGTTATTTTATTCTTTGTCCACCAAAAAGCTGACGTTTGGGCAGATTTCGCCTTCCTCAGAGCCTAGAAAGGTCCAGTTGACCGCAATCTACCCAGCCAAACACTTTCATAACCAAACAGAGAAAACAACTCGACCTTTCCAGGCTCTGAGGAAGGCGAAATCCGCTGAAACGTCAACTTTTTGGTGGGTAAAGAATAAAATAACACCTCGCGTTTGCTCAGTAAGAATAGAAAGAATTATTTGATCAATGCCAAGAGTGATAGAAAGTCGGTCGTAGGAATTAAATTCATAATATTTTACCAACAGTTTTATGCCCGATTTCTGCTCTATGCCCGCTCTAATGATAATTCTACATTTGCATTGGATTTCGTATTCGTGTAATTTTTCATTTGGCTCTATCCTATTCCGATTTATTTCGCTAGGAAAATTAACCCATTTTTCAAGCCAAGGGGCGGCAAGGATTAAGAGGACGTTGAGAATTCTGGTCAAACAGGGTAACCGAGAAGAACATCACGCTCCACTCTCCACCGAAATCGTTTAATCAGCACTCCTCGACATCCCTTCGACTCGTACATTTATTCGTTTTTAACTCTTTACCGTGAAATTTCCGAAGCAAAAATAATGTGCTGTCAGAAATTTTGACAATAAGAGTCTTCATAAATACAAAAATATACAATATAAGAAAATATAATATAAAAAAAATATAAATACGGCTTCCATCATAATTTTGTTTAAGACCAGCACTCAATGGCATAAGTAGCATTGGAACCCACACATAAAAACACAATGAACTTTCTTCGGTCATGGCAATATATTTTTGCAAAACTCTGGACCGTAGGTGTCTGCGGTGGGGAACAAACGCGCTATTACGCTTTCCGCGGAGTAACGCGTTCACCACCACACCATGCGGCTCCTACGTTTCGCCTGTCTCTCAGCTAGTTCTATCGATCTTTTGCCATCGGCAATCACCCATCAACGAGATTGATCTGGGGAGCTCAAATCAGCGTTCAACCCAGTTAAGCTGAGGCTATAGTTGAAATCAGACATCGAAAGAATTTTCTGTTAAGATGAATATCTTTTCGTCTTCTCTAGCACAAACTATTATCGTTGCAAATTTCTCGAGGTAAACACTAAGCATGTGGGAAACAAAAGAAAAATCAGTGTTAAGTTTGTGTATGATCGGAATATTTCGAGAAATTTTATTATCACTAAGCAAGCATTCTAAAATTGGCGTCTATTTCTCCTGACTTTTATTTGCTGCCTATTCTTTTTCGTGGCAAAGTACGATGTGAAATACAACCACTGGTTCACTGGCAAAACAAAACCCCAGCTGGGCTTCAAACCAACAATTATCCTTATCGAGTGCGCATGTGCTGTCTACCAAGCTAGCCAAGGCCAGGGTCTTGCCTTTTAAAGGGAAACCAAGAAAGAAAGTCGAAGCAATACCTCGGTTTGTGTTGTGGATGTCAAGTGAACCCCCGGTAAGGGTAGTCACAGTTTCGAATCCCATCTCAGGCTCCGAATTTTGCTCATATCTCAGTATCCTGATCTTTCATTTGTCTGTTTTCGAGTTTCACACGTAAAGCATTGGGAAACGTAAGACCATAGCTTAGGCGCGTCTAAGATAACCAACGAAACTGTTCCCGTTCAGGGTGAACACCTTAAAGATGATGTGGACGTTGTCGTCGAAACACGTTAGAACGAATCAGAGCATTTCATTTGTCATGTTAATGTTTTCATGGCTTGATTTCCTATTTCCACCTCTTGAACTATAAAGTCATGACGCCCTAACTTTTATTTTTCGTTGTTTTTCATGGCATCGTGTGGTGTGAAATACAACCAGAAGGATGCTGCCGTTGGTAATAGCACCGATAGGGTAAAAACATAGTAAAGAGAAAGCAAATCAAGAGCCTCGGTTGGTGTGTTGGACAGCGCGTTAGCCCCCGGCAAGGGTATCTGCGCGTTCGAAGTCCAAATATGAATCCGAGTTCTGCCGATGTCTTCGCAAATTTATCGTTATAAATCGTTTCGATGAGCGAAAAACTGTGCTCCATACTGGTCTGGAATTAATGAATTAAGTATTCAAAGCCGCTTACACTCTTGGACCAAAACCAACCAGATTCATTTAACTGGTACGAAAACTGGTAACAGCAAGAGTACTCTATATTACCGGCCTTCCGCGTAATATGTTCTGGATGGGTATTCACCTAGAAGGTGTCATTACAAACCGATTGCCGACGAACACCGCTTGAAATGAGATGGCAAACGAGTAACCACTTTCTTTGCATTATCGGTCCGATCAGCTGTAGAGGAAGCATGTAATCAAAGGAACGCGAACAACACAGACGTGCTACCCCATACAGGAATTTTAGGAAAAGCATTTAAGAAATCATTTAGCACTTAAAATTTAGAATGCCAATTTAATTTAGCAATTTAGACTTAGATTTAGCAAAAAGCACTTAGGGAATCTTCGTTATTCTCAGCGAGGTCGTTGATTAAAGGAAAAAGAAAAGAATCGATCTTGGTGGATTCTATTGAGATGTTTCTAAACCTTCACCTTGAATTTGGTTCTTATTATTATTGTCGTTGTTAAGTAATATCTTCAAACATTCAAAGTTCGTCTTCCTTAAAGTGTATACTGCAGCAATTTGCTTTCACAAATATCTATTTACGCTCGAAACTTGCCCGAGAAGACTTCAATACTAATGGCAATGGGAAGAAGAAAAAGCTATCTTATTGCGCTGCTGCATCCATTTTTCCTATTTTTCATTCGAGCCCAAAGGCTTGCTCCAACTAGAAAATAAAATCCCAAGCTTCAAGTCTTAAATGAGTCTTAAAACAAGGTTCAAGAGATTTTAGAAAGCTGTTCCTATTAGATATTTAGAATTCCCTTACTAGTCAACTGGAGTTTGCAGGGTTTGTGGCGAAAAAGCAGCGGACGAAGGACGTCGTCAATGACAGTGTCCAAAATCGTGAGTGGATGGAAAGTGGCCATAGGCTCACGAAAGACTACTCAGATGCCCATGGAAGGTGCTTTTTTTGAATTGATTTCCGGGTGTCATAGTGGCTGAAACCTATGTTTTATTCTTGAAACATCCGTTGGCGCTTTTATAATCTACATTGTGGTCGTTTTTTCCCAACTTCCAGCACACATGTGTTCACATTGCAAGGAGGCATATGAGATTAAGTCATTAAAGTCAGAAAACAGAAAAATGGAAAATTTCATAAGCCCATGTGGCTTATGAAACGCTCCACAACTTGTGATGGATAATAAAAAGTTCTATCGCGTTATCGCACTGAAAATTCTCAGGTGGAAGACAAAGTGATTAACAACGATCGAAAGTTGCCATCAACTTGCCTATGGTGCAAGTATATTCAGAAGATGAGTTTATCGCCTTTGCTGTTCCGCAATGACTCTTACCTTCACCTTCTATGAGCAGCTGTATTCGGCTGAGTGACTGGTACGTAGAACACGGGCGGTTCAGGCTCTTCTCGAACAAGCTTTATGTAAACTTGAACAGAACTGGACAAGCTATTCGCAAGCGTTCTCGCTCCTACGACAGAACCAACCTTTGAGTATAGCGTTGACAGAAACAGATATAATAAGGATGCCATACAAGAAGCGTGGTGCTTTTGATTTGGGCAAGAGGCCATCTGTTCACCCTTCCGTGAAGAGGGTATTAAATGGTTTATCCGTTTCCTGCTTGATTTGCTCAAAGATTGTCGGAATTACTGCAGTATTTTATTGATTAATAAAACTTGCACAATTTTTATGCCGTTCACATCCGCTTCCCACCAATGTGGTATGTATGTGAACTACGTACAGATGTTTATTGCAGACTGGCTTCGTGGATACAGTTAAATGCACGTCCTTTTCTACCAGTTCGACAACCGCGAACGACACTCAACGTGCACGTCAGCGCCGGGCTGTATCAGATTGTTGACTTGGTGAGTTTCATTAGAAAGTATCTAGGTTAAGCAACTTTAGATCTTCTCTCCCACTACAAAATCAGAAAAAGTGGCATGAGTCGCGGCCATATCACTTGTTCATCACCTGTGATTCGCATAGTTCCCTCTGCAAAGTCAGCCGGGCTCGTTTCTTGGCAATAAAATGTTAACGTCGAAGACTGTAACCAACCACAAGCAAAAGCACTGCTCACCATGTCACTAAATGTGCACCTGCTATCTCTTAACAAAAACGACCAATTCTACAGACCCATTAAAGTTATAAGTTAATCGGTGTCGACTAAAAGTGTAAAAGAAAAATATCGCCTTTCAGAAAGAACAGGCTTCGAATGTGGTGAATTTAATGCTCAAAAATCTTGTAAACATTTTAGTATCATTGCTAATCTAGAATATTTCATCAAGGGATAAACATCGGCGCCCACATTAGCTTTTCATGACGTGACACCTCTCCGAGGCACAATTTAAATGAACTAGTGCACTCTTGCCACTTATGAACATATTTTTGATAAACTTCTCAAGAGGGAATATGGCGGGGTCCAATAGGTGCCTTTTAGACTACTACGCTTGCGCTTCGATCGCATGACATGCCACTTTGTGCGAATTGGCTTATCGGCTCATCGGCCAGCCAGATGAGAGACGAATGCTTCGGCATTCACAACATTGGTCCCATAATTAAAAGATGATGATTTTGAAACTTCAATGGAAACAGGTAACCCTGTAGCTGTAGTTGTAACCACTATCCATCTTGCTTGAGACCACTTTCCGCCCCCGTGCTACGTCAGCACGGCCCGTCTTCAGGGAGCAATTGACGGAGCTGCAAAGTAGACTTGAATGGGAGCGCCGGCTATTCGATCACTACAATAATCGCTAATGCACTGCTCTTTGGCATATTTACAACTGTTCAATTCGATGGAAAGCGAGCATAAAGCCAAAAGGACGAACGTGCTAACCGGAAGAAAACGCAAACGGGTGTAAATAGTGGACGGTGATCACAATGAGAACGCGCTAGTTGATTTATTGCAATGGTATCCCGCAGTCACTGCAGGCACGCTATAAGCGCCTCAGTGGCAAAAAGTATCGGTGCTGGGTGCTCCTCGTTTGGAAGTAGAGCTTGCCAGCCCGTTTCAAAATTCGTTTAGATAAAATCCGAACACAGTTTGAGTCGCTGGGAAAATCATCGGAAGTGGTTTCAATATTGGTTTCAAACTAGTGATTATTACTAACAATCTCTACATACACTTTCTTATTTGCAGCAATTAACAAGCTTAACAATTAAAATACACACAACACACACACACAAGCACGCACAAGCCTAATTAACAAGCTTAAAGGGTGCGTCAAATTTTTTCTAAATGCTAAGTCACAGTTTTCTTTTTTGGTAGATTCGTAGTATTCATTAACCCTTTTGACGAACCTGGTTTCTCAACAATCGACGGTTATTTGCTCGTTAGTAGAGTATTTCAAGAGCTCATAACTCTATGGATTTTACACAAGTGACTTTGCCTTATTGCTATAACTCCATATGCTATTTTTGTACAGTATCTTTATAAATTAGAGCACACGTGGCGCAGTGGTCGGAGGCGCCCTGCAACACACACGTGGAATCGATTTCCGCGACCATGGCCCGGCAAACCTTCCATCCCTCCAGGGTCGGTAAATTAGTACCGAACTTTTTTGGGAGGATGGCAGCACTAGCTCAATGAATCGGTTGGTTATTGTATAGGCGATATGCATTCAATCACCTCCAAACGACGCTTAATGAAGTCGAATGCATGGCGCATCCCTTAGCGATTGATCAAAGTCGGGAGCACTATTACTATTATTATTATCATTATTATTATTATTATTATTTATCAGTATAAATTATAACATGTCTAGAACTGCGACTTTTGAGATACTGGTAGCGAAGTCTAGAAATCTTTTGAGATTTCCAACTGAAGATTAACAACTGCGAAGATATGAGCGATACTTTAGGGAACAGCATCGTGTCATTCTGAGCGAAATCCCTCTCGTTTCCTTTCTATTCAAAATATAATCCTTGAAACAAAAAAACTGAAGAAGTACATATCTGGACCCAAGAAAATAAGCTTCTTCCTACAAAGAAGCATGAGAACTTTTATCTTGTAGGCAAATACCCATCGGTTTTAATAGTCTTCATTGGAATTAATGAAATTCACTACGAGACTACAATATGTTGACGTGAAGCTGTAAGCTCCCTTAATTTCGCATCCCATGGCTCCTATAGAGGTCACGTCATTGCGTGTGTGTAAATAAAGAATTGCCTTCTACTTAATGGAATACTTTCCAATTTTTACTTTTGGCTTCAGTGTTAGCCTTAGTTAGTTATTGCATTAGAAGAGGTATTATTACGACAACCTGTATTGTGATAATTCTCGTAACGGAACAAAATTTCTGAAAAGTTGTGCTGAAGAAGGCCATAAGTCCAGCCTTTAACATCATTTATAGCTCATAGCTTAGTGTTGCGCACACTTTAAAGTTCCTCGCTATAATCAGAAAGCTGTTGAAGAATGCATCTCCAAGGTCCCTGCATCACGTGAAGCTACCAAGAATTATGGAAGTCGGTTAGATGATTGCGAACTTCACAGAAGAACAGATTGATTCCCATTAGATTTCAACTCCGTCCGATTTCGTTGCTGAGTTTACCACGCTCTGGCGACTGGTCTGTTCGGAGTTATTCTATAAAATTGCGATTAAAGGAATGCAACGACAAACTAAACGAGAGAAGTGACTTGGAAAAATGGCCGTGTGAAGATTGCTCCTTGCATAACTTCACGTGCTGGCGATTGCAATCTTGCAGAAATTGGACTTTGTAATATTGTGTAAAATGGGGCTTGCATAGGTAAAAAGGATTCTTCCACATATAGAAATGGACTGAGGCGAACTTTTCTCAGGCGCATTGTCACGTCTGAGTCCGAACCTCGGCACCAACTTGGCATGACTCCGTTTAAATATGCAGGGTTCTGAAACCAATTTCTAATCCTTGGTTTTATTCTTTGTGCAAAATCACTGGAATGAAACCAAACTCAACTGACTGAGCTGTTTTGGACAAATCGGCTTAAATGGGAGCGAAGAGCGGTCACGTTTTTTGAAAGAGAACTCTCTAACTTCAAATATTTTTTAGAGTGCACTAAACGTCGGCCATCCGTCTTTTCTTTAGTGTCTTACTTTTTGAGTAGTTCCCTGTGGCTAATGCCCAAAAATCAATAGAAGACGAATCGTGTTCATGCCATTGCTAGTGTCTTTGTTCTTTGATTTGTGGCAGTAAAGAAACGTTCTTTGTTTATAAAACTCACATGTCAAAGTCGGTTTAGCGCAAATTTCAAACGCATCGTTAATAGCTGAAATTAAATGAAGACTTTGCAAAAAAATTGCAATGATCTATAAGGACAATTGATGTTCTTGACATAGAGGATAAAGGGAGAACTTCTTGGCGTTAATCAATCCTTACTGGATGCGCCAGGCATTCGACTTCATTGAGGATTCGAGGTAACTGAGTGCACTCCTGGGTTGTACGATGGATTACAGTAGCCCACCGATGTGCCAACAAATCAGTGCTCCTATCCTCCTAAACAAGTTTATCACCAGTTTGTCGACAGAGAACGAATTTAGGATTAGATAAGTCGCTACGCTTGAACGGACCAACAGTGAGCTTTCCAGTTTGTATTGCAGCGCTTCTCTAAACACAGTGCCGCACGCGATCTTTAAAAAACTCCACCTTATTGAAATTAAAGAAGCTAATCCTTTTAAAGTAGCACGGTGAAGCATAACTAAACAATGGATAGCGATCATTGAGAACAAATGAAGGATCTTTTAGCTACTCATTTTCTTGTGCTCTTGGCTTCCTCCATAGAAGTGAGTAGACTTTTCTAAAGGTTTAGAGAAAGTTGGTCCCTAAATACAATTTGCACAGCACAGTTATTGGAAATGTGATTTGGGTCCTGCGAAAATGAAGATTTACCGTAAGCTGACTTGGCTTGCAATTTTTAATCCTTAAATCTTTTGATGATTATCCGCCTATCCTTTAAGACAATATACATAATGTTCGACTATCTACATAGATCTCCAGGCCTTGGTGACACCTTCACCGCATCACATATTTCATCCCCATCTGTCTCAAGAACGAGTAACCAGTAGATATATTCAGTCATTCATAATCAGTGTACTTTATGTCTTTGAAAATGATATTTTGAATGTTATATCTGTTCAGGACCAACGAAACAATTTGGCGACAGTGTCGGCGTACTTCGACGTATGGTGGTTGGATGAGTACCTGGTCTGGAACGCTACTGAATATGACGGTCTCGCCAAGATATTCGTACCAATGAAGTGGATTTGGAAGCCAGAATTCTATATGTATCACAGGTGATAAAGAACTCAGTACGCACCAAACGAACGTGATTGATTCATCCAACTATCTTCCTCCCACGCATTTATGAACCGCATTTTGAATCCACAATGAGAAGGCCTGTTCCAGAAACTTTTGAAATTTCAGGAACGAAATCATAGGAGGGTATTGTGATAAAAGAAGATAACTACTGCAACCATTATGCAAACATTGACATACTGTCATAAGGGAGTAGGTCGTACATACAATTCGTAAATGATCTTGCGTATGAAAAAGGCATTTTATACTTGTTTATGAGTCCGCTTCCATCGACTTTCTCGAGTCCTCTAAGTAAAAGGGTTTATTTGGCGAAAAAAGTAGTGAAATTTGATAGCTCGAGATAAGTATACGAACGCAGTTCAGTGTGTACGGTCGTGTTCCCGACTATGCTCCGGATGCTCCGGCGCAGATTCAAGCCGACGGAAGAGTACGCATGTTCGTGTCGATCTCGTCGAAGAGCTTCTGCCCAATCAACTTTAAACGTTTTCCGTTTGATTCTCAAACGTGCTCATTTTCGGTACGTTTCATCTTTTAAGAAACTATTAGAAGTCAACGAGACTTCCGTTACTACACACTGTTTCTCTTTAGTCCTGCATGTTTCCACACGTTAACCTCTCTCAGTATTTGGGATTATCATGGTTAGCACGTAATGAAGTATTCATCTCCCACGACCGACTTTCTATTAACCTCGGCATTGATCAAGCAATTATTCGTATTTTTTTTGTTGAGCAAACGCGAGGTGTTATTGTTCTTTGTTCACGAATACGCTGACGTTTCGGCGGATTTCGCCTTCCTCAGAGCCTGGAAAGGTCAAGTTGACAGCAATCTACTCGGCCAGACGCCTCCATAACCAAACAAAGAAACTCTAAACCAAGATTTCAATCACATTGAACACAGAGTCTTTGCACACTCACCGCTTTCTATGAGTCTTCCACTAAATATGTCACGTAGAGACCAACCGCACAGAAATCACATGGAAGCATCAGCATCAACATCATCATCAGTACCCCTCCCATCAGAATAGCAGTCTTATATACTGCCCTATATCACGCGTGATAATGAGGCATTCTTCCCTGCGGTTCATTTTCGGATTTTTGGAATTAATCCAGAGTGCCTCGAGAGTTCTTCGCGCCTGTGTTCTTGATTCGCGTGCGAGGATCGTGACACATACTTCGAAGTCGTCCCCGTTATGTCTCCGGGTCCTATGCGTGCCTAGCGGGGTATTTGGTCTATTTTTGCCGGCTAGGTGTTCTTTCATGCGGACACAGAGGGGTCTACCCGTTTCGCCAATGTATTCGTCACCACACGTCTTACAGGAGATCAGATAAACTATACCCGAGCTCATTCAATCACCGTCTCTACCACTGGGGCAAACTATTTTTGAGTTGCACATAGACGGTCATATAGGCGGTTACGAACTAGCTGGCGCTTAAGATTACTCGGTGGTATTTCAACTACGCGTACCGAATTCTCTAAACCCGCCCTTCTTAAGCAGCGTTTTATAGCTGTACTTATATCATTTGAGATGAAGGGTAGGATAAACGGGACCCTTCTATCGCTAGAGTTGTCGTTTGGAGGCCTACGATTTCCTCTACACCTATCCTGAGCTACAGTTTCGTAGCCATTAGAAACGGTTATTTGCCGTGCCAAGTTCCGGGACTCCTCTCTCTGCTCTCTTCCCGCGCACACGTTGGTTGCTGTTCGAAACATGTTTCTTATAAGCGCCCTTTTCGTGTGAGAGGGGTGAGAGGAGAGGTAATGAACCAAGATATTTTTACTACTTGGCTTTCGGTACCACTTTGTAATGTAGCCATTTTCTGATAGGTGAATTTGTACGTTCAAAAATGGAAGCCATTTTTCCTTCGGCTTTTCTCGGGTGAACTTGATATACTCGGACTGTGCGTTTAACAATTCGAAGCATTTGTCCATTTCCTCTTGTGTTGAGCAAAGGACAAAGCAGTCGTCTACATACTTACAGTAGAGTAGCGGCCCGAGATCAGTCACCGGTTCTTCCACGTTACACATAAATGCAATGGCAAGGCTTGGAGCCAGTCGTTGTCCCATTGCCAACCCTCTTATTTGAGCGTAGTACTTTCCGGACCATCTGAAGATTGAGCAGCTCAAGCATTCTTTTAAGAGTGCCATCAGGTGCTCTATCTTGAAGCCATACATGTTTATTTCTCCTTCGTGTTGTGTAAGGAGTTCGAATATGGCTTGCATTGCGGAGTCATTGGACACGTTTGTGTAAAGGGCGGTAACGTCGAAGGACTCCATCACGCACGCGCTGTTGGGCTGCGCAGTACGTAGACGGTCCAGAAACATCTGGGTATTCGTAAGATGGGCTGGAATGTGTTTCAACAACTGGTTAAATATTAGGGTTAGCTGTGTGCATCGTGATTGAAATCTTGGTTTAGAGTTTATTTGTTTGGTTATGGAGGCGTCTGGCCGAGTAGATTGCTATCAACTTGACCTTTCCAGGCTCTGAGGAAGGCGAAATCCGCCGAAACGTCAGCTTATTCGTGAATAAAGAATAATAACACCTCGCGTTTGCTCAACAAAAAAATACGAAGAAGTATTCATCTTCAAGTATATTTTCCCTCCCCTGTCTTATTAATTCTAAAGAGCTTGTCGATAATTCGTTTCGAACGTCGTTTAGAAAACTTTTCAGCATAACTTCTACAACTTATGCAAGTATAAGTACCTCTTTATCGAAATATTACAGTCTGGGTGTCAAAAACTTTTAATATTAAGCTTATACTGTTTAAATGCAAGCAGCGAAAAGTACAACGGTGAGCAAATAGGCAAAAAATAAAATTTGGTTAGAGCTAGCCCTGATTGAGAAGTGCTGACTGACGTTGAGACATCGGGCACTTGATGCATACTCGTCACCGTCGACGACAACGCTTGTCGAATAACACATGTTTGGCGTACAATTCGTATAGATTCCTTGGAGACAGTATTCCGGTAGGAGAGTATTGGTGCAAATTGCTGACGTGAGATTGAGTCGATAACTCGTTTTTTGGTCGTTCAGAGTCCATACTGAAGTCTGCGTCTGTTCACAAAATGGCTCCAGGTGAAGATGAACATCTCTGTTGGCGTAGAGCTCGCCACGTATAAATGTAACGAAAGGCGTCAGAATTAGATGGCCATCGCCTTCGGTGCGATTCTCAGTGTCGAAATTGACCTCAACCAGTGGAAACAAAGGTTCAGAGTCATTCCCAGGCACAACTTCAACAAGAAAATGCTCTTTTTTGCTGAAATGAAACGGTTTCAGTTTGATGTACTGGTACTGGACAGCGTATACGGTGTCTGAGGAAAGCGGCATGTGGAAAATACCATTTGTTGAGTCGGCACTAAAATTTGGACTCATTGTTGTTGCTATTTTGATTGTTATCTTTATTTATAACTATTATTGCTATGTGTCGAAAAGGGGACGGGGGATAGCGCAGTGATTAGTGATACCCATGATCAGGAAGCAGAGACGTTAGTTCGACTTCCTCATCAACGCTCTCCCTAGTCCACGCCTTAGCCCGCCCAAATTCAAGATTACAAGGAAAATCGGCTCGAACAGCATTCTATGACATTCGTAGAGAAGAAGCTCAAACAACACGTGAAGTGTCCAAAGACCACTGTGGATTATGGATGCGACCGAAAACAAACCGAATTCTATGAGTGCAGCGATCCGCAAGATGAAATGTAATAAGGGGTCATGTAAAATTTAAAGTGTTGAATAAGATGAAGGAAATAACTTCCAGTGGTCGGACTACCTCCTGGATACGTTATTTTTTACTGGATTAGGTATTTTAGTGCATATTTGGCGTCACAATTAAATGCAGGAGCCTATCGACATATTAAGTTGGTGTTTCGACGCTCCCAGATAAGGCTGGTCTTGCTAACATGAGAGGAATAACATGAGAGGAACTTTTAAGGACTAAGGACTGAGGACTTAATTGGCTTGAGCGGCGAGGTCGAACCAACGACCATGGGCATCGCAGAACTCCAAAACTATCTGCTACCTTTTTTTAATAGTTGAGAAATATAAGCCCCTTTTCTCCTACTCCCGAACAATGTTATCAATTTTTCCTCCTCTCTTTGAGCTTTTGACGGGACAGGAATTTTGGAATCTAATCCCTTTCTACTTTTTCCTTTTTTACCATTCGATATTATGTATTCAAGGCCAAAAATTAAGAAAGTTATAGACTTGAAAGTTTTCGAACGAATTTTGTTGTTATGCTCCGCGAGATTCAAGACGGATAAAGTGATGAGTGCTTCTTCTGCTTTTTCATGTAGCTCTGTCTCCACCACAAGGTCAGTACCGGATTCGTGCTTCTCCACCTGAACTGTTGGTCTATTAAGTTGGTTTAAACCTAAGATGCCTAACAATAAACGAGTATTTCCTCAGAGAGTGGTAACTTACTCCAAATGTTTTTCACCTATCCTGGTTCATGATCAAACTTGCCGTCCAAGCGTACGCACTTGGTTACTCACCAATTTATGCGCACACTTCTTGAAGGCTGATTTAAGATCTTGGCATTATTCTACGATTCTCCAAGTCTACTGCGGTTAGGAACAGAATTTTAGAAAGAGATGAATTCCTTGTAATCTTTTTTTGCTTGGATACTTGAATTTCTTACCTTAACAGAGAAAAATGTAAGCTTCAACATATTTTCCATTCCACTAGCACCTTTTTCTACCATAATTTCCTTCGAAGTTTTAAGAGATTAATACGAAGGCTGTTCTAATTTGTTAACATCTACATTTTCCCTGTCCTCGTGAGTTGGAAGAGGGCTTGCTATTGTGCGACTAAGTATAACCCATGTCGACGGCAGTTTCTAGTATAGTTTACTCTTTACTGCGATATAGGTAAACTAATCCGTACTATTTGTTTTCATCCAGCAGCGTGACAATGACATCTAGCTGTTATTTATCTAATGGGTAAGAAGATGCATCGGTGTGTCCAGACGTCACTTATCTGATCTGTTATACAGCATATGATGAAGACGAGGCCATGTGGCTGGCTAAGAAAAAAAAATTGGACCAGTAAACTCTCGAAAAGCTTAATGTGTCGTTTTTTACCACCACCAGATCATCATCGTACATAACGGCACACTTTTAGTGTCCTTAAAAGAATTCCCAGATGGAGTGAGAAATTCTATGGAGAATATGCTTGGGCGAACGTGGTCGCTTTTAGTATCAGACGCTATAAGCTATTTTTTATTTCACTGACATGAATACGCTGCTTTATTGTAAAAGTGCTCTACTGGTTTAAGCTCACCGCATATTGTTTCATTTCCCTTAGAAAAGCAACAGATATGGTTGGTTCGATATTGTGACATTCTGGTGCTCCGTCAGATAAGAAAGTCATCGAGCCAGCAAGAGATAGCAATGAACTCTGCCAGCAAACCCTGCAAAGATCTTGAGGGGAATCGTTCAACTTTCAAAACATCTAGGGTTTACTGCCCACTTGTGACATTTCAACGGTGCAATGTGAGCTACAACCCGATGAAACGAGTCGTCTAGGTGGTTAATGTCGTAACGGAGATCCATCTGAATTATGTTTGTCAACATCAAAGGCTTCAAATATTTTGACTTGCAAAAGGATAAGATTTAGTTATGATACTAACTTTTTATTTGCTGCCTGCTACAATTTTTTTATGGCAGAGTACTATGCGAAATACAACCACAATGGTGCTAAAATATTTGCATAATTCCGAGCCGCAGGTGTTTGCGGTGGTTAACGAACGCGCTATTACCCTTTCCGGAGGAATAACGCGTTCACCACCACACCATGCGGTTATGAAGGTCTAAGCCTTTTATGAAATTAAAGTTTTTTCTAAATATCCTTTAAGTGATTTTTGACTTTTAGTAGTTGTCAGAGAATGATCTGGTCTATAGAACTGCCCGGAAATTTTTTTTACTTTTCTTACATTCTTATGTGAAGATTTTCGTGTCCTATTGATGCCTAGTCTCTATCTTACCCAATCTGTTACCCAGTTTGCTCAGTGAATGCTCTTTTTTCCTCAGTTTATTCCTAGGGACATTTTCTAGGTTAAAGGTTATGGTTTAAATCTTGGAGTTAGGCTTAAATTGCATATGAGGACGTTCACATGAAAGTGTTTGGTTAGAGGACTAGAGGACAATGCGGAAAACCTCGACATCGTTATTTTAGCACAAATCTTCTTGAAAATAACTTTAAATACAACGACAGTTTGTTAGGAAATTAGCCTTACTGATATTTCAATAGTGAGTGAATCCTCGTCAAGATGTAGAATCATCTGCTCGGTGGTTGAGGAGAACTCACAGTGTATCTTCACAGAAACATGCAGTTCGCCTGCTGGCACTCTAAAAGCGCTAAACTTCATTCAACTGGTTTTCAAGGCTCTTATCTCCCACCTCTCCTTTCCTTTCCATTTCGACGTGATGTACAGCCGTTCCACGCTCTCCTCACCATCTAGGTTGCGATGCATGAACACCTAGGATGTGTACCAGATTGAAGACTTCAGGTAACGAGTATGAAATTTCTTTTAGACATGCCGTCTATTGCAACATATGCAGTCGTTTTACGAGCACGTGCTATCATTTTATGATTTCACAAGTAGATCAAGACAAGGATTTGTGCATGCAGAGGCAAAAGAACGGTGATTTGTTTCCTAAGTAACATATCCTTAAATGATACGACTGAAATTGTGAAAGAATTTATAAGAAAGTGTGTCAAGTATTTACCCTGCTCTGTAAAGCATCTGACAGTTGTATTTTCTGTCTTTTGATGTGCAAGAGAAATGTTGGACTATCAGTAGAGGAATTATTCCGCAGAAACGTTGCTCTTCAGAACATACAGTGTGGCACCTTAGGTTTCTCTCCTTTCTTACCTCGTAGATGTCATGTGCCCGTGTACCATTGAGCTCTGCAGTCCTCAGCAGTCTATTCTCTTTGTGGACATTCATCTCTCCGTTGATTACATTCTCACTCATAAACGATAATCCGTACCATCGGCTCGGCTTCAGGAATGGTATCGTATAGCGCCCTGGTGATTACAAGCACTCGACATTATTTGCTATCATTGAAAAGGCGAACGTGTTCAAAATCTGCCAATTTGGTCACAGCCTTGCTAATATTTTGTAAGCGAGTCGCTACCAAGAGAATAACAACAAAAGGTTCGTCTCAATACTGAGCCGTTTCCCTATATTTGAATAAGCTACTTGTTTAATAATCTGCTGCTTAAAAAAGTTATGAAACTACTGAATATTCATTAACAAAATCGATAACTTTATATTAAATAAGCTTACTTGAACGGGTACATAAACGTTAGAGTGCTTTATTAAACATATTGTCCAAGGTTCAAATCACTTAAAATTCCGATATCCTGATTGATTGTGAATGAGTGCATCTTGGAATCTGTTTGCTTTCTCACTTGAATATTTGAATACATGAAAGAACCGCAGTGACGAATCATGAAGAATGGTGCCGACCCAAGTACAATTACTATCTGATGATTTCTTGTTGAACAAGACTTTCTTTTTCTCCCTTCTAGCAAGCTGTGCCAAAGTTTTTCCCTGGTCGTCGTCATTTTCTAGCTAGCTAGTGATCATGCCATTGTTAGGATGGCAGTGACTCCTCGCACTGATTTATTTATAGCTGCATTTCCGAATGAAAATGCCTCGTTTTTATCCTAGAAGACCTTCAACGAAAACGAAGCCTCGCCGTTTATCACAGTCCTGCACCTAAGAGCTCCCTTCTGTGCATGCTGAGGTAACGAAGCATTGCAAGGGGTTTTTCATCTGCATTTGTATGATCGAAAGAGTTTTGCTAGATCCTTTCATGGTGTTCTCAAAAAGCCACTGAGAGAGTGCAGGATCACTAAGTTCAGATCGAAGCGATAGCGGAAACCGTTTTTCTGAACTGCTTCCTCCACCACATGTTATTTCAGTTTCCAGAACCATATGTTGTTTAATAGCTCTGCCATCCTATATTGTCTGTCACCACTTTATCAATGTGGATGTTCGATTTAAACGCTATAAGCTCAAAAGGAACTGCCAGCCACAACACGTAGCCTTCAATGACGAAGATATGGACAAAATCCTTCCTGGGCAGGAATGATGCACAGAAGAGATTTACCGATGTATTTTTTTATCAACTACTCTTGAAACTTACAACGAAAACTAGTTTTCCTAAGAGATAGGCTTAGAATGCGTCGTCACCACTAATGAGAGGTTGACAGAACGAAAAACTAGAAAGGCCTTAAGGCTTGGTTCGGACACAGTACACCTGACACTGCTGCTAATAAACGCTAGTGAATGATGATAGAGAGACCTGCAACAGCATACGATGGAAGGTTTATCTAGTCATAAAATTTCGATCACGTTTTGAACCCCGCAGACTAGCGGTTGACAAAGAAGTTCGAGACTGACGGGATATGCGTGTACATCCAGTGCCTTCAGTGTGATTTTCAAAAGAAAACTCATGGAAGAAGACCTAAGCGAAACAATGACTGAAATAGAAAGTGCTTGTAGTAAAAGCAGATTGGGAATCGGAACTTTCCGGATGTTTTAGACCAACTCGAAGAGGTAATATTCGAACCTTTATTTACAACCGATTCGCCAAAGAACACTGTTTTTTTGAAAATATCTGCTACGCATTCTTGTCTTCTGGATTCAGACTGCGACCAACGTCCCCAGTAACGGCAGGTCTTCAGGAAGACGCCGAATTACAACCCATTTTTGCATAGATGAAGGTTATCCGTTACGGGAATTTGTCGCAATCTGCACGACCTCATATCTTCTCTGCGGAACTATTTCTCGATATTGAGCCTCATTCACATTCATTCCACGAAAATGAGATAGATACAACCACTCATACACGGCCATGATATTCTAACACGGAAAAGAGTACTGATGGAGTCTATCTAGGCGAAATGGGCAAAAAAAAGTAATGTTGTACCTACTGTAATAAAGTGAACCATCTTTCGCAGTGCACAATTTGTTTTTTAAAATGTGGTTTATTCCTTATTAACATTATCTCAGTAAGAACGAAGTACTTAAATGTAAGCTAAATTGGCAGATTATCCCATAAGTTCTCATTGTAAACCCTCCAGGTTCTGGGTAAATTCACGATAACTTTGCAAAATATTCACTGCTTGAACGCCATCTCATATAGCAGCAGGATCTTATTAACTCTGCAACGCCAAGAGAAACAGCTATTCACTACTTCAGACCGGCTTGTATTACTGCTGGTTTTATTCCGGAAATTTAACCGCTCTAAATACTCTTCGATCAGCTTTGTTAGTTTTAGGTTTTTTCAAAAAAGTGCTTCCAATTTATCATAGAGTCCAGATGTCTTTGAAGTTTTTTCGTAATAAATACATGGAAACTCTATGATTGCTGATGTGTGCAGAATAGCAAAACCTCTAGTGACGACGAGAAATAGTCCGATGAGGTCGATCTGAGGCAGAGTTCTATTCTCTTGGAGGTCCACCAGCTCGATGTGGATTTTCAACGAATCTACTGGTCCTGGAACGATAGTTTATATCAAAAAGATGAAACATAAACATCCCTGTTTTGGCCAATTGTTTTCAAACTTACCAACCCACGGCAAAAACAGTTCTTTGTCAAAATATCATGGTTCTAATTTATAAAATAAATCACAACAATAATGTTTGTGTGGAAATTAGCATGAAGTGCGTAATTCTGAGAAATTGGACACCTTCTTTAGTAGTTATGATGACGAATTGTGTCGGCTGTACTTCGACATCTTTGATCAAATCGATTTTGGATCTTGGAAGGTCCTCAGAGTGGAACAAGTGGTGGCATTCCTCCTTATATCGGAAACCATCAGTTGAGTTACAGATTATGCTGTCGAGATCGTGTGTATTTTTTGGAGCAGTTTCCATCTGCATGGCTTCCGACGGCGACGGTTCAAAAGAATAGTAATCAGTTATCTGGGCAGCATAATCAGCAAGGATCGGCAGAATCAGCAAGACCAACGCTGCTCTGAGTGCCGTAGATGGCTTCCTGCAGAGCATAACAATGCACTCTACTTATGGCACAATCAATTGCTACCACTTCGTACTGCATCGGAAGTAAGCAATTTTTTCGGAGCAACGGGCCACCTATGAGGATGTGAGTTGGTGGTAGTGTCTCAGTTGTTGAGAAGTGTGATATCGATCCGATTCTGTCCGAGACTTCTCCCATTCGATGAATCGGCAGGTGTCAAACCGTATTTGTTGTATAAAGTTTCGGACTACGTTTTAACCAAATGGAATTGCAGAAGAGTATATAAAAAGAAATTGGTAGGAGCATCAAGTATACAAAGTTCGGAAGAACGAAGGGTTTCAGTTCAAAGAAGCCTGAATAGTAGGTTTAATTTGTGCAGTGAAAAAACGTGGAAGTGAGATAGACTTACTAAGTCCTTACTTACAGTGTGGTTCGTGGACATATCAAAGTGACGTTGTGAATTTCCTCGTCGAAAAAGAAGAAATCGATCTTGGTGACTTTTATGACAATCAGGTAGGACAATGTCTGTCTCAAACGAAATGGTGTACCCTAAGAGAACTTTTATAATTCGCGCTAGGACGCCATTATTGTTGTACTGCAATGAAAAGTGACCAAGTAAAAGAAGGAAACAACGCGGTATAATAGTATAAAAAACATTGACACAACCAATCATTGTCCTGACATTGGTCTGGATTTACCGTAGTAATATGTCGCCGTAGTAATTCAACACTACACAGGATCAACCAATTATGAACTTTGTTCCTTGCAACCTACATAACAAAGATCAAGAGAACTCCCCACGTCTTGCGTCCGAGCGACAACCACAGGCCAAAAATCATGGCCCCTGCGAAGTTCTGCGCGACATCAAAGGTATACAGGAGTTTGATTACCAACCTAAACTTGTCCACGAAAACTGAGAATTATAAAAGGACGATGCCTTCTAGCGAGTGGGACTGGGGATTTGCTTCTGCCCATTCAAATCACTTGCTTGTAAGTGGAACGATAGGTGACACAGGCGATGTAGCCTTTATTTGTTTCAGGAATGGCTCTTGACAGATGCACGTCTCCGTAACGGAACGACGAGGTTACTGGAGCTATCGAACGAGAGCGTGGCTATGGTGTCAATGAGACTGAACCTGAAGAGGCAAAGCTTCTACTACGTGTTCAATCTGGTCTTCCCCACCACACTGGTGAGTCCGCAAACGAGTTTCTTATCAAAAGTGGTTTTGCGCTTAATTGGCATTTGTCTTCATAGATACACCCGATTTTTTTTACCTCAGTGGAATATATTTTCTACTTCACGGAATCATAATTCAAGAATTCTCCGGGCAATTATAGCAAAGCGATGAGCAGTTTCAGCTTTGACCAATTCATCCTCTAGGAGTGCGCCCTGTACTAGACACTGTTAAGAACGTGGCGACGATTGAATGTATACTAAATCTGTGCAATAACTTTCTGTGGTTTTCCGATATAACAATTCAGTGTCTTCTTCCTTATCGAGAACCTTGGGACCAATTTTCCAACCTTGGCAAGAGAGCGGGCTTGAGTATTAAGGGATATACGGTCAAGCCAGCGACCGTGTGTGAGGAGACCTTGAACAACTGTACCAATAGTTCCGAAACAGTTAACTGTTGATCGATTTTCTCGCTTGGTAACTTTGTTATGATACTGCTTGTATTCGATTTATTACGCAATCACATTCATTTACTCGACAGGTCAACCTCTATTCAGTTGTTTCGGCTATCCTTTCTGGGTTTTTGAATGCTCTCAACTATCCGTTCACGCAGGAGCACAAAAGCAGAGGAATTAACGCGACACTTGTCAAATTTTTGTTGCCCTTTCGACGAGCCTTTGTTTTAATTTATGGATCGAACATTTGAGTATCACGTTCAAATACGGAGGCTTTTATCATTGAACAAAACGTAGTGCTAGTCAAATGGCGGTTCGAGCGCAATATGTGTTGCTATCATAATTGGCGCTTATTGTGACAGTAATTGTTCGGAACTGAGAAAAGACGAGAATTATACGACTAAACGTCGAAACCATGCGGATTATGTAGAGAAGTTTATCTTCCATGTTGTTAAAAAAAGAAGACAAAGCTCTTGGCGCTGGTAAATCCTTGACGGATGCACCAGGTATTCGAAGTCGTTAAGCATCATTTGGAGGTGATTGGATGCAGGTGATAACCTGAATTACCCGTAGTCCCGTTGATCGTCGAGTGACTCAGGTGGGCGCCAGTAAATCTTCCATTTTTCCCTGTCGAGTGCAAGACTAGCCCAGTGGGTTCTGCTCGCTCTAGGGACTCGTCGAGCATCATATACTCTTCTAGGCTCTTCGTGAAGAACTCTGTACATCGGGTCGGTGGTCTTCCTTCTGTAAGTGTAAATCCCGAGGAATCCAGTCACTAACGCCTCTTGTCCATCGGTTGTCATTCATACGCATTACGTGTCCAGCCCACCTTATTTTCGACTGTTTGGCGTACTGAACGGCATCTTGATTTTTGACCGTTCACGCAGGTCGGAGCTTCGGATCCCATCCCTTACTTTGTGTGGAACGGGATACTCCTAGCATCGTCCGTTCGACTGCACGTTCGATAACGCTGAGTGATCTTTCATCCTGCTCCGCAGCGGCCAGGTTTCTGACACATACGTCAGGGCAGAAAGTACCGTTGAGTCGAAAAGGTGGGCATGGAGTCGGGTGTTCTTTGTTCTCCTTGACACTGCATTGTCGATGCTCTTGGAAACTCCCCAAGCTGCTCGTTTCCTTCTGCTCAGCTCTGGAACTGGGTCGTTCATCATATTGATTTCCCGGCCTAGACAAATATAACTGGAGCATTTGGAGATGTTCGTTCCGTTGAGCGTGAATGCGACATGGGAAACCAGTCCGTTCCTCATGAACATCGTCTTTGTGAGGTTTAGTCTTTCCATTCTTTCCACAGGCTTTATCAAAGTCGGCAAGCATACGTTCCGCTTGGCTAATTGCTCTTATAAGAGCGATGTCATCAGCAAAGCGAAGATGGTATGACTGTCGATCATCGTTTTTCACTCCCATACTATCCTGTTCCAGTGTTCGCATGATGTTCTGGACGGTGGCAGTAAATAATTTTGGCGAGCTGGTATCGCCTTGCCTAACACCTCCTTTGACATCAATGTTAATATCGTTGTAGAATGGTGATACCTTGGTTGTGAAATTTTTGTACAGCTCACGAAGAATCTTTATGTACTGAGTAGGGACTCCTTGACTATCAAGGGCTTCCAGGACTGCTTCTATCTCAACTGAATCAAAGGCCTTCTGTAAATCGATGAATGTGAGACAGAGCGGTCTTTTGCACTCTCGCGATACTTCAATGAGCCGTGTTATCGTGTGGATTTGGTCCATCGTACTAAATCCTTTTTAAAACCCTGCTTGCTCACATGGCTCTCCTTCGCCTAGTGTTCTGTCAATCCTGTTTAGGATGACTCGAGTGAAACGTTTGTAGACGACAGACAACAAGTAGATTGGGCGATTGTTGCCGATGTCGTGTAAGTCACCCTTCTTGAACAATAACACGGTCTTGCTGGTTTTCCACTGAGTATGGACCTTGCATTCAGACAGGTAACGTGTGAAGAGCCGAGCCAGTGTGTTTACGAGGACTGACGCAAGGTTCTTCACAAGTTCTGGTCTTATCCTCTTCGGACATGGTGTTGTTCGATTTTTCACCGACGAGATGGCATGTCGGATTTGGAAGGAAGAACCGGTGGTGCAACATATTCGTCTTCCCATCTTCCTTATTTCATATGACGGAAGGTGAACGTGGCTATCGAAGAGATCTAAGTAGTATTCGTGAATGATTCTTTCCCTTGCCTTTCCGGACGCTGTAACTGCTCCGCCAGAGCGTCGGAGTGCAGTCAACTTGTTCTTGTAATTGGCGAAGCTTCGGTGGGTTTTGTGAATGCTTTTCCGAGGCTCCGCAGCTTCGACATTACCGCTGCTCTTCTCTCTTTAAGATCTTCTTTTATCGCCTGACTGCATTGCTTTGCAAGTTCGGACGTGGCCTACCAATGTATCGAGCCAGTGCTGCCCCGACAAGTCTGGCGCAAATTTGCCGATCCTGTAGGGATGGGAAGCTTAGTGAGCCACGGGTGCAGAGATCGATCCTATGTTTGCGCCGCAGGGCGCCTCCGACCGCTGCTCCACGCACGTCCCGATGGTGCTACCGACGAACAATCGAATCCACCTGAAGTAATGGCGTTATCGTGGAGAAGGTAAAGTTAATCTCATCTTATACAGAGACCATAGATTAGATTTTCTTAGACGTCCATATCAAGTCGAGGTTCGTCTGACTGTAGTTCTCATCACAGTGTGTCACAGCGGTCTCGTCTGCAACACAGTACCTCTCAGATTATGAGGGCTGCGAAATATGAAACTTTCCACCATTGACGTGATGTGTTAGAACCAGTAATAGTCAGTAGAATAGTTGATGATGCCTTCTCCGTACAACGTCTATACTTCATGTTAGGTCCTGTAACAAACGTACTGAGCGGGCAATTAAAGGATTATTCGACTCCGACGTTTCTCCATTTTGTTTGTATTTCTCTGTTTTATAAGCCCACTTATTCTTTCACCATTAAAGGAAACCGAAGCGTTATACTCCGTCCTGGGAAATCACGTGGCTAGGAACAATTCGAAATGAGGAAAAACTTCTTCGAGAGAAGAAAGAATTATTTTCCAAGCTTAATGTCGCTATTCATTTTGATTCCTTACAGCTATCCAAGTTGTTCAGGTATCGCTTGTTGCCGTCATCGGCTTCCACGCCCCAATAAATGCAACGGGACGACGAGAAAGCAAATTTCGCCTCGGTCAGTATTAGTACTCCGCTGTGCTTCATTCAGCAAAATCGTCAGCGCTGTCAGCGATTTTCAGGAATAATGACGTTGCTGTCGATGTCAGTTATGCTTCTGATGTTGGTGGGTGAGATGAAATTCGCCATGGAGAGCGTGCCGGGTCAGCGAGGATCGTTTAGCGACGTTCCTTTACTGGGTATGCAGACATGTTTACTTTTCCACGTTTTTTACCTCATACCGCTTTATGTCCAATTATATCCTTCTGCGTTCCTTGAAAAAAGTTTACCTGCAGTTGCGCTTAATTAAAACTGCTTCACAACAGAGAAACAGAAATCGTCAAGAACTCCCAGAGGTTCGGGGAGAGGGGGCAGGGATATGAGAAAAGAAAAGGAGAAATACAGAAAAGACTACGCGAAATACGTGACGATATAGGATGTTCCGGAGCGTAGCAACCGTTCTTAGCTGATTTGATTTGCACACAAGCTTGAGAGCAGTATTTCGAGAGTGCTTCACTTTTGGTGTTCTGAACCAAAACCTGCCATTCCTGGTTTTGAGAGTACAAAACAACGAGTGGAAGGTTCTCTCCCTTTTCCTTTCCCCTCGAAACAGCTTTTCAGTTTCCTACCAACCACCACCAAAAGAACTTTTCCGCACTTTCATTCTGAAATGCCGTGATTCCGTTTTCTGTATCTCTGTCGCTATAAAGTAAAACGTTTCGAAAATATGTTTTCCACGTATTTTTCCCATATTCTTCAATAGCCGTGCTATGTCACCTTAGTAGAGATGGCTGCAAATTATTGAGCCAGAAGCAACTAGCTAAATCTTTTCTCGATCTGATATAGCGTAGAAAACCAAGCATATTTTAGGAATTTACTATATGAGTCTGATTTTTATTATCAGTATTGCTACCTGTACCTCCAGTGTATTCGTTCATCTGGAAAAATACGCGCTTCGGAATCCTACGTGGCAGGTCAGTTACTGTCTAGCCTAGTTCCACTTCCAGGTGATGTTCTTGATGATATTCTTTGCTGAAAAACACCAAACAAAACGCTAAAAATAAGATTTCCAAATTCTTTGTGGCCTACTTCATTGACAAATTTAGTTTAACTGCAACATTTGAAGGTGAAGAGTGAAAATATGAGAAAATATACAGTAATAATGATGCAGAGATATTTGAAAAACTCCGGACCGCAAGTGGCTGCGGTGGAAGAAAGGTGAAGGGTGAAACAAAGGACTCGTATGGTGTGGCGATGAAGGCGCTAGCTCCCGGAAAGGGTAATAGCGCGTTCGCTCCCCGCCACAGACGCCTGCGTTACGGAGTTTTGCAAATGTCTCAGCATCATTATTGTTGTATTTCACATAATAACTTGCCATGAAAATGTAGTAGGCAGTAAATAAAAGGCTAACATACTTATACAGTCATGTTTCCAACTTTACGCTCCAAAACTACGTCGAATGCGCCTCATTTCTTCAGTAAAGATATTCGAGTAGGAACTCCCTCGTCCACAGAGGTGTCCTCCGAGGAGGGCGGCGATCAGAGCTAGATCAGACAGTAATATGTCCAACCTGGCTGAAAGTCAGCGTCAGCTGCAGAAGATTGACCGGCAAACTTACAGTAATGGAAGCAAAAACAAAGCTGGGAGGAGCTTTAAAATTATTGATTTAAACATCAAAATGGGGCGTTATAATGTGCTGCTATCAATCCTGATTAGGGTAGGGCTAGACTAGCACTACCTTACGCCGTGCTATGGAATTCATAGCGGAAAACTCTAAGTTGGCTTTTGGAACACCCCGTCCCGGATTGAAATTAAGCCACCGCTCGTGGTTTCCCATGAAGGATTCGATTCATGGAAAAGAGTTACTCAAACGGTTGACATGTCGGCAGTCTCATGATTGCTTCCGGCGCCTTAGTCCCCATAGTCGTACTGTGTTGACTTGAGTGCAGACGAACATCACACGTATGAAATAACATTATTCAAGGATTTCATTCAGCATCATTGTAGTTCTAATTCACGTAACAATCTGGTGAAAAACTGCAGGTAGTAAATGAAATCTTAACATTATTCGAAGGTTTTCTTGTCGTACATGGTTCTAGGCCGATCAACCATTATCGGCCGGTTATCTCTCTTCTTCTCATTCTAACCTTTTCTGGAACATTGGAAAAATGTTAGTGCCCACATATAAAAGCAAATATGGGGGAACGCTCCTCTGGATTCAGCTTGATCCGACTTGTGTGACAAACGCATTGCCGGAAATAACTATATGGCTAACATTCGACCCAACTTCTGAAATTGCGGTGTCAGAGAAACATCGGCCATCATGAACAGTTCTACCAACCTCATAAAGGTTTATTCATAAAGCAAGCTATTTATTATCGCAATTCTAACTTATTACTAACTGCCTACTCTTTTTAACGGCAGGGTATACATTGTGAAATATAACTTCAATGATGCTGAGATATTTGCAAAACTCCGGACAGCAGGTGTCTATGGTGGGGAACGAACGCGCTATTGCCCCTTCCGGGGAGTAGCGCGTCCACCGCCACACCACGCGGGTCCTTCGTTTCGCCTGTCTCTCAGCTAGTTTTATCGATCACTGCCATCACCAATCATCCATCAGCGGGATTGATCTGGGGGGCCCAAATCGGCAACGAACCCAGTTAAGCTGAGGACGCAGTTATAAACACAATTTTAACTTATTATTTACTGCTTACTCTTTGCTGATGGGTGATTGCTGATGGCAAAAGATCGATAGAACTAGCTGATAGAGAGGCGAAACGAAGGACCCGCGTGGTGTGGTGGTGGACGCGCTACTCCCCGGAAGGACAATAGGGCGTTCGTTCGCCATCGCATACACCTGCGGTCCGGAGTTTTGCAAATATCTCAGCATCATTGAAGTTATATTTCACAANCCTACTCTTTTTAACGGCAGGGTATACATTGTGAAATATAACTTCAATGATGCTGAGATATTTGCAAAACTCCGGACAGCAGGTGTCTATGGTGGGGAACGAACGCGCTACTCCCCGGAAGGACAATAGGGCGTTCGTTCGCCATCGCATACACCTGCGGTCCGGAGTTTTGCAAATATCTCAGCATCATTGAAGTTATATTTCACAAGTTATTTGTTATTTATGCTGGAGTCGCGTGTGGCGCAGTGGTCGGAGGCGCCCTGCAGTACACGTGGGATCGATTCCCCACCCAGGGCTCACTGAGCTTCCCATCCCTCTGTGGGAGATAGCAGCACTGGCTCGATGTATCGGTAGACCACTGTGATTCATCTTAAAGACCAGATATGCGTTCAATCACCTCCAACGATGATTAATGAAGTGGATTGCATGAAGCGTCCCTCTGGGATTGATTAAGACTGACGGCATTATTCTTCTATCCTTTTTGCTGAAGTCAGAAAGGTGTTGTGAAAATTTTCTTCGTTTATAAACCACCCATTAATCATGCAACGTAGGCGTATGGAATTAATCCCGGCATCGTTTTGTCGATCCTAGCAGCGACATTTAACCAGCTTGACACCAGCTTCCTGTCCATGAGGATTTACCTCCAGCTAATGGAAGCATTTCATAGGAACAGCGACATCTCGGAAGAGGATTTTCAATTTACTTTTTGCTCGCGAAAAATTGCGATGTTTGGACAAAAATTAGAAAGCTTTTTAGTGGCTCTTAAACTTCTTCAGAAATTTTTCTATGAAGTCACCCATGAATTCCTTAGTGGGTTCAAAGGTTTTAGCATATTGTTGCAGTACTGTGATACTACATATTCTTTGATAATAATGCATATGTAGCTATATTTTAGAAAGAATATTAATGACGGCAACCGTGTTCTCCACCATATTTGTGGTTACTATAGTTATTTATAAAATTCTTCTAGAAACTGAGACGTTTTCAAGATTAATTTAGCCTACCAACTTTAAGCAAGCACATGTCACCTCAAATCAAAGCTCGTCAATTTAAAAAACCGTAAGAATCCACAAATCTTCCCCAACAAGTTGACCTGTTGAACAAGTGGTATTTCGTCTAGTAGGACATGATGGTGTCTCCGAGTGTACTTCGTCCAATAGGGCATGAT
>UYYA01004716.1:0-73107 GCA_900624975.1 Angiostrongylus costaricensis
ATGTACCATTCCTCCCACAATGTGCACGCAATGTGTGCAATGCCGCTAAGCGGCCAACTTATGCTACATATTCTGCTAAGTCGCTATAGGCTTATCAGTTTTGTAGCCACTTATCATACTGGCCCTTACCCTTAGGCAATGGTGGCACCCATTGATGCTCAAAGTTCACGTTGCTGACATAGCGTTATTCACGACCAGCCGCCTGACTGTGTTCCGTAGATGACTCATCATTCACTGTCCATAGCACCGTCAACACTCATGTAACTTACAGTCCTCATCGATCAACTAAAATGCTCCTCATCGCTATAATGTTGAAATCTTAGCTTGGCCGAAACACGGACAGTGTGTAACCCTCACCACCTCAGCATACTGTCTCCATCTCCGCGGCATACAGTCTCCTCCCTCCGCCCCCAGCATACTGTCTCCCTCAGCCGCCGCGCCGGCCGCGAATAGACGCGGCGCGGCACCGCTTACGGTTAAGCAAAGGCTACTTCGTTATAATCTCATTATTATTGTTAATATTGTGTTAATGGTATTACAATGTTTGAATGCTATTGCCTCATTGTTAGCCNGACAGTGTGTAACCCTCACCACCTCAGCATACTGTCTCCATCTCCGCGGCATACAGTCTCCTCCCTCCGCCCCCAGCATACTGTCTCCCTCAGCCGCCGCGCCGGCCGCGAATAGACGCGGCGCGGCATCGCTTACGGTTAAGCAAAGGCTACTTCGTTATAATCTCATTATTATTGTTAATATTGTGTTAATGGTATTACAATGTTTGAATGCTATTGCCTCATTGTTAGCCCCACTTCACTACAGGCCTTAGCACAGAGCTCTAACTTGTCTCATTCCTCTACCACTACTTCTCTATAGTTACTATTATGTTATTATTGTTGCATTTATGTATATAAAGGTTTAATTACCCAAGTTTGAGGTATTGCCGTGTGACTACTACGAAAAGTCCCGCGTGGCATTTATTCACGAAGTCGAGCATTCTGCTAAAAGCTAGTGATTACTGGGTGCCGAGAACTGACTCGAAGGCCTATTTTCGACTAGCAACTACAAAACAACATAAATACTGATCGGCAACAGAATTTAGCGGACCCATTGTGAGGACGTAAGGACAACTAAGGATGAACTCACCAGATTTAGATACGATGATAGCATTTCGTTTTCTATTCTTTTCATTCTTTGTGAGTTGAAATGTGAAGTCCTTTATAGGTCAGCGATGCCCACTACTTAGAAATACATCCCCTATCTTAAGTCGTAGTGATCTTATTTTTAAATACGAATTAGCTTAATTACATTAATTAGCTGGAAAACGTCGCGCACGGTTATCCTACCAAAGAAAGGAGACCGAAGGGATCTTCGCAACTATCGTCCCATATGCTTGTTAAGTGTACTCTACACGCTCTCCACCAAGATTATCCTCTCGCGCATATCAAGGACATTGCAAGGGCATGGATGAGGCGCAGCCAGTCGAACAAGCAGGATTTCGAAAAGGATTTTGCTGCATGGACCACATCCAAACCGTGTCCAGGGTCCTCGAATTTTTTCGAGAATGCCGCTTGCCTCTAGTCCTAGCCTTTGTCGACTATGAGAAAGTGTTTGACAGTGTCGAGGCGAATGCAATCCTATCGGCACTCGTCGACCAAGGAGTGGACCCGTCCTACAAAAGAACTCTGTCCGACTATTATCGGAGCTGCACTACGAAATACAGCTTTTTCCTCGACCTCTTACAATATCCATAGGAAAAGTGGTTCGATAGGGCGACACGATATCGCCAAAGCTGTTCAGTGCCGCACTGCAGTGGGTAATGAAGCTACTCGATTGGGATGAGAAAGGCGCACGTATTGATGGAAAATTCCTATCAAATCCTCGTTTTGCCGACTGCTTTGTCATCTTTTCAAGAAGTACTAGCGAAGCAGAGGTGATGGTCAACGAGCTCAATGAAGCGGGAAAAAGATCGGACTTCGCATAAATCGAAAGAAGACCCAGTTCATGAAAAATTCATGGTGCGAAGGCGAAAAAATTGAATTGGATGGCTTTCTCAATGCAGAGACCTCCTCGCACGTTTACCTTGGGCGATTAATGAACATGGAAAACAACATGAAGGAGGAACTAGATAGAAGAAGGAGAGCAGCTTGAGTCGCATTCAGGTCTCTCAAGGAAGCCAGCGACCAACTGAACGACTCGAAAATCCGAGCTATTCTTTTCGATTCTACGGTCCTCCCAGTGCTCTGTTATGCTGCAGAGACGTGGGTTGAGACTTCAACCACGTAAAGAATGCTCCACACTACTCACAGAGCGCTTGAGCGATGTCTTCTGAAGTATAATCGGCACTCTCAATATCTAGCCGGAATGCGAACCTCTAAGCTTTGAAATCTGCCACATCTTCGAGATCCGGGAGAATACACAACGATAGCGAAACATAGATGGACCGGTCACATAATGAGAAGAATAAACGACAGATGGACGAAAAGAACAATAGAGTGGACTCCAAGAGAATTCAAACGTCCCCTTGGACGACCATCTACACGTTGGGCGGACGCGTTCGTAAACAAAGTTAATCAGCTGTACCCACAGCTGCAATTGCTTTACAGATCACGGTGTGAGACTCGTAAGCGCTATCATGCTCGAATAAGACCACCACCATAGGCTACGTTTGCGAGAGAAATGAACAAATGGCATATGTGCTGGGGTTCGCACAACTCGTGAACATGGACCTGGACCGTCCAATTGTCCAAGTAAGTAAGGTAATTTGAGTAACTTAATAACATACTTGATCCCACCTGACTCCGATTTTTGATAATACCACACATATCGAATTAACGCGCTTGCATGATTTTGCGATGTACAAATGTGTGCTGTCCTAATTAGGTTTTTTCTGAGTTTTCAAGTATTGAACACTGTTATAAAGGAAAAAGCGTATTTCCAATACGGTCTTACCGGATCATAAACATAAAATTGTAGCTGTTTCGGTTCACCAAAAGCGCTACTTTGAATAGGATAGGTGGCACACAACTTACAACCGAATATACCTACTGAACAGACCAATAAACAACTGAGACTTGCAAAAGGGATTTGTTTATTAGCAAATTACGTCCTTCGTCCATCTAAACAGAAGCGGGACAGCTACTTTTTCAAAGTGGTAGTTAAAGTTAATGGTTGTGGCAAGAACGTTAATCTGTAATTATTACCAAAAAATACACAAAAACTATTTTACCATGAGAGGTAATAATTTTGTTGCAACAAATCTTAGCAGTAACGACTGAGTTTGGAATATTGGATGGATCAAAGGAAAGCCACTCCATTTCTAAACGCGTCATTTCCAGAAAATGGATATTCGGAATATGACGTTCGTTTTTCTGGAGAAAAGTCGTAAGCACGACTCACTGAATAAACGTGGTTTTGTAGATCTAGATTTATCGTCTTAGTGACCAATTGAGAGAAGCTCGCCAGTTTTGATGAAGTTGTAGGGTGGACATGTGAATAGGGAACGCTGAACAGTTTAGGAGCGAGCCATATCATTACTTAATAGAATATTTCCGGAGCTTACTATGATTTCTTCCAGAGAAAAATACCAGACGTAACAACGAAGATACGTTTTACTTACGTTATTTATTATTTCTAAGGTTTGTATTCGGAAGTGGCAGATCGGTGGTGTGAGGGAGGTGTGAGCTTAACTATAATGATCACACAAGCACTGTCCTAAATCACTCGAAGCAAAACGAAAAGAACGAAGGGGGAAAAGAAGGAAACAAAAGGCGAAATTAGACTAGAATCCTCAATGCTGTAAATGAGGAGCGCACTCAACGTAAGCTCGTCGATGATTGGTCGGATGGGCGTCTCTTCGAGAATGTTTCCCAGTATAGCAAATGAACGTGCCAAATTCAAATTTGTAGGTGGGGTTCGGACATAACGATCTCGTCGCCACAAGAAAGATGAATATGTATAGGCTTCGTAGATATCGCTGTGAGGTTAGTAAGTTTTCTTGACCATGACGTCTGCTCTTAGAAGAAAAATTTACGTGGAACTAGCCACAATTTTGTTACAGTTACACCTTGTACACTTTTATGTTCTTGATCAGGCGATTTTCCTATTCAATACAGCTTGCTTGATAGCCTGGACTAACTTTGCCGTAAACTGTATCTTCTAAAATAAGACTGAAATTAAATGAGAAAATGTTAAAGCAACAAATTAGTTAAAATCCAAATTAACAAATTAAATTGAGAACACTTTATCTGTTTAGTCGGGCTGATCTTCTACATGTTGGCTGCACATCTGCGCCATAGAGGATTCTTCCAACATATAAATGACTGTGTGTTTGAATTGTTCTGCTCACACGAGGATGTTCTCAAACTTTTATTCGGCTAGCGTTTTGACGTCTTCGTCTTTCTGAGAGATGGTGGTCCGTGTCGATGATCCAAAGCACTTCGTACTTTCGATGCACAGTGTCTTCGTCGTCCTGTCGAATCGGAGCTTCTTCAGTGGAGTACCGTTCAAATGCAGAAAGTACAAATTACTAGTTAGAGCTTTTAAATCATGAGGCTTTTGGAAATGAGGTAAACTGGCATCAGGTAGTCATGGCAACAATAACCAGTCGCATACGGCCGCGTCCACCTCGCTCTCGCTTTCCGTCCTGTCATCGTTCACTTCGCAAATAGTTTATTAGAAAAATAGCTGAAAAATTTCCATTTAGTCATTTTTTCCTAGAAAAGAGAAAGAAGGGTAAAGCATCATCATCAGTATTGAAGCACATACCACATGTATTCTGACGGACATCGACCACTTTTTGATTCTTCAGGAGTCCTATATAGTAATACATTTGGATGTGTTTGGACTCAAAAAACTGTCTACAAAGGTAAGCCCAACATGTGATAGTTTTGGGTCATAAATGAGCACTTATTTCAGAATATTTCACAGTCGCCTCGGCTTTGGCATCTTTCTCATTTGTCCCTAGTTTTCTCACCTTTCTTTTTATAAAATGTTTTTCATGCATCTGTTCTTTTCTAAAATGAAATTTTGCCAGTAGACATTAGCTATTGGGCGTCTCACATCCTGAAGTTCCTTTCATTTTTGACAATCTCAACTTTTACATTCTCCGTTCCGTGAAATACCTATTCCAGTTTCTTCCAGTTTCTTAGCTCCGGTCTCTAACTTTTACGATCGTTTCATGTTTGCGCTTGTTAAAAATTAGTTAGCACTCGCTCAACAGTATCCATTTATTATCCTTTGGTGGCGAAGTACAGGAAAAATAAATTAAGTCTAATACCAAAATTTTTTCTCAACAACGTACGGTGCTCGGGTTTGTGTCTTAAGCGGATGAAAAAAGAAAACAAACGAAAAAAGGGAGGAAAAGTTAGAAAAGATTTATCATTATTATCCTTTTTCATTTTTATTTCACACGACCTGTCTTCACGACTACTATGTGGATCCCAGCACTACTCACATTCGATTCGTTTCCTCGCATATGTCATCCACTAAGGTCTTCCAACTTTTACGTGTGGCTTCGCCTCCTGGTTGAGGATTTTTATTTTATCTTGAGTGTTGTAAAATGATAGTTGAGTCGATTTTCACTAGAATCTTAGATAACCGGGCTAGAGTGTTTCCAACCTGGAGGGATGAGAGGCTTGCTGAACCTGAGGCGGGATCGAACCAGCACCGTGCTTGTGATGGTCGGTACCACCACCAGTGTGCTATTCGCTCTATTATTATTATTGATTATTATTATTAACTGTTATTAGTAACCGTTATTATTATTATTATTAATTACTACTATAAAATATATCGTAGTTAGTCGAGTTTGGAGAAAAAATAAAAAGTAAAGATTACCCGTGGTTAACAAAAATAAGAACTCGACTTGCTAGATTGAGAAAACATGGATATTTTTAGCAGACATCTGTAGATTAAAATGGTTCTTATTTCAATTAACATAATCGGAAACCCACCTAATTTCCTGCTGTACCTATTACGAGTCATATGTGATTCGTATAGTCCGTAGTAAAGGGCGCACGATTATTTTTTGTTTGTCGTTGCTGCAATTGTTCTTCTATAAATCTTTTTTTCTACGCTTTATAATAGTATCTATGTTTATGTATTCCACATTAGGTCTTTAATGTATTCTTCCATGTTTTCCATGCATTTATAGCTTATATGTGAAAATAACTCATTGTGCAATCACGGTGCTGTCCAGCTTTCGATATGGTTTTCTCGGATTTACGAAGAATATTTCTGTGTTTTTCCTATTTTGCCATTTTTTTGTTTACACATCCATTGGATGATTTTCATCTATCACTGCCGCTGAAAGTGAAATAAAAATCAATAATAGGTTGAGTATCCAATTCTGTAGGGCTGAGCCAGATAGGTGGCAGATAAATTGAGCTTCATCCTCGGTTAGAAGTGAAATAAAAATTCATTGAATGAAAAGAAGCTGGATACTTCATTTTCGATTTAATGTCTGTCGAAAGTGAATGAAAAGAAGCTGGATACGCTAATAACAGTGAGAAATCTTTTTGCCTTTCCAAACGACTATGGAGGTCCTTATCGGAAGAAAAAAATACTGAGGGCACTTGATTCGAGTCATTGCTGCACTGTTGGCGGTGGAGCCGACATGTTAGTCACAATAAAGATTAATAACGTAGCCTGCTTAGGCTTATCAATAAGCTGAAGCAATGTTGAATCTTTCTGCTCGTTAGAGAGTTTGAAAGAAAAAGTAAATAAGAGAAAGAGGACGAAAGTGATCATTATGAGGTCAACGGAGATTTCAATTGCAGCCAATCTTAATTAAGAACTTCTACTTGGAGGGGCATAATCGATACACTACTATAAACTAGTGGTGTCTATGGCTATTAAAAGAAAGAGCGCGTGTAGCAAAGTGATCGGAGGCGCTCTGCAATACACATGGACTGGATTCCTGTGTCCCAGGCTCAACAATCCTCCCATCCCTTCGGGTTGGCCAAATTGACACCAGACCTGTCTGGGAGGATAGCAGCACTGGTTCGATACATCGGTAAGCCACTGCGAGGCACTGTAAAGACGAGATATACATTCAATCACCTCCAACGACGCTTAACGAAGTTGAATGCAAAGCATATCACTCAGAGATTGATCAATGCCTAGAGCTTTGTCCTTCTATTTTTATTAATGGCTTTGGGAGGTGGTTACAGAAGGGCAAGGAATACGATATGACGAATCATGGCTTTACGGCAAATGCAGAGCATATTTCTGTTTTGTGTGATTTCGATACAAATTCACCCCAAATTGCAACTTGTGAAGGTCTCGGATTGTAAATGTTGAAAATTGTTTCTGGGAAGTGTAGGTTGTAAAAATCGCTCCTTGTAAAATAAAATCTCCAAATAAACAACATATATTCCTTCACTGGTAAGCTTCATCGAATAAATTTTTTACAACGTCAGTTCACGAATATGTGAGAGAGAACTGATAAGCCGCAATGTTTTCGAAGATGGACGCTTAGCAAGCACACCAACGAACGTGCTCTCTTTCGAATTTAACAAGAATTTTGCTGACTTCGATTAGAAATTTGCATTATAGTTACCGTGATAATCACATCAATACGGGTTTTTCGATTAGTTTACCTACTTATCGGGTTGTGTCTAGCAGTGAGCCTCTGCATACAAGCATAGAGGAGCCGTCTTTTTTCACAGGCAAAAATCTTTCCATTGAACAGGTGAAGCTGCAAGAGGGAGGTTTCTTAAAGATAAAAACGAGGTTTCCTAGCCATGAAACCTCTTTCGGGTAAGTTTTCTCGACCAGGAAGGCAGAACATCTGAGAAATATTAAGCGTAAATATGAGCGATCCTTGGAGGACGTCGTTCACAGAATTTGTACTGAGCAGACTATCGGTGTGATAGAACCGGAAAAAAGTCGTCTAACAAAATAACAACGGAAGTGATTTATAATTTGTGCAGTCACGAGGCTGATGGGTTAAAAATATAAATTTTGAATTGAGATATGTTCATGCGTAGTTGATAGATACAGAGTTGGAAGTCGCAGTTCATTTTGGCACGTGGCTGACTGGATGAATCAATGTGTTGTTGGTTGGTTACTGTGATTTAAGCGAATTCTAATCAAATAGAAACATCATAGCTGTTTTGAGTAGTGTTCAGTGGTTAGGTGAAATAGGAACTTTTGTCGCTCTTTGATCGGAACTGTGTGTGCGTGTGCGTGTGTGTGCGTGTGTGTGTGTGTGTGTGTATGTATGTATGTGTGTGTGTGTATGTGTGTGTGTGTGTGTGTGTGTGTGTGTTGTTCGCTTGAATGTTGGCCTACAAAGCTTTCCACTGACGAGATATCAGATAGGTCCAATACGGTCCTTTTATTTTCAATTGCGGTCCTAGTAGTATTGACGGTCAATGCGGTTGACTTAAACATAAAAAATGGTTATAGTTGCTATGTTTCTACCTACACTAATGTGAATAAAAACTTCTATGAAACACTCATGTATCGAGACCTTTACCTTATTATTTACTCACTTGCTTAACAGTTCAGTGACCATTCTTCACCAGGAATAGATGGGAGTGCAGCAGATTTTCTATTTGACACTTAGGCAAAGTTTTCTTCTCTTGGAACATCGAAAGCCCTGCCATTGCTTTGCATTGCTTCATTTCCGTGTCCTAAGGCTTCAAATTTTCAAGAGCTGGGATGATTTTGGGTAAATGTAATCGTGATGATTCTTTTACTGATATATTATGTATTTTTAGGCCTACCTGTTCACCTTTGTTTAACATCCAGATTCAATTATGGAATTAAGCCTTATGCGTCTCGACTTCGCGCAGGTCGGCACTACAAATCGACTGTGCATGCGCGTCATACCATCAGAGAAAGTCGATAAATCGAAGAAGAAAAGACCATTAGAACGGGTAAATCTTCTTTTCTACCCCATGTTACTTAGCGGTCCTACGATTATTTGGTTGGTCCATGCCGCTATGGATACTGTAGTCTCAATAAAATATGGATTAGTGAGATAAATACCTATTCAAATGCTCTGGTTATCCTGAAAACAGTCTTGCAATAAGCAGAGTTATTTGTTCACACGATTACAGACGATTCAATCATCAGCGTAAGTGATTTGCTCATACCATTTTTAGGTAGTCGTTGGAAGCCAGAATGGTAGTGTCATTTGCATGTGTCGAAAGAACAACGATACACAAGTAGGTGTCACAAACTTCTACCAAATAAAACCACTTAGAGTAAACGTATGTTGAAATTTGAGAATGTTTGGATTAAACTGAAACCATCGAATATTCAAGGATCAGCCCTGTATGTGTTTGTTTTCAAGATCATTTACAAGTTACCTCCTGGCCCACCAATTGAAGCGGTGTGCTTGGGTGGAGCGATCGGAGCACTTCAAGATAAGGTAAATGTATAACTGTAGTTAGGAATTCCGACTTGTTTATTTCAAAGGTTATAATTGTTAACAATCTTGGATATCATTAGAACTTGGAGACGATTATAACATGGAACAAAGAACGCCAGTATTTCAGCAGAAGGGGAAATGACAAATTTTGTTGGCAGTCTGACAGTCTCATCATGTCAACGAATATTTTCTTTATTTTACACAAACGGAGACCGCCTTCCAACGGTTTACCGCCTCGCCGTGGCTGGGAGGTGTTCCTGGACGTCGGGCTACGATGTACAGCGGAGGATTCATGCAGGGTCACCCAAGATGAGAAGGAGTCCGGCGTTTCCATCAGAAAGCCTAGCTAGGAGTTAACCAATACCAAGACCTACCACCGTCCTGCTATCAAAGTCGCATGGTGGCAAACCTTCCTTTGCTCCACAAGGGCTGCGGACGAGGTTAACCTCGGGAATTCTCGGAACCATAATGGCATAACCAGCAAATCTCCGAAAAATGGAGATTATGCTGGGGCCCGCACAACCAGTGAGGAAGGGCCGTTCAAGTATCAAGTAAACGGAGACCGTAAATTTTGCGGATACCTGGAGTCCCTCCATCAGCTTCTTTACTTGTGCCCATCATTCCATGTCGATTCTTCTTGGATTTCTGCGATAGCTTTACAACGACTTTCACATGTCCTACAGAACATAAGCAGCTTCCCAGACAAATCTGGTAACAATTCATCAACCAATAAGTAGTGGTAGGCTTACTTATCCTCGTACAGGGTCGAACAGTACTCTCGCCTGTCATAAACTGCATCACTACCATCACGCTAGATGCGTCGGTGTTAATGGGATAGTTCTGATCTGTTCCCTACCAAAGTATTTAAGGTTGATAAAATTATGATCGATGTTTTTTTTGAGCGGGAAGTTATCGTCTTTGTGGCATTCATCCATTGTTCTGTTTTCACATTATTGCAGCAGCAGCAGTTTCCGAATTTTCTCATTTGTTTCTGACATATTCTTTTCTTTTAGCCGCAGCTTTTGTAGGTTTTCGTTGCATCTGGTAGCAACGTTCGGGGACTCAGTAAGAAAGGAAAACAATTCTTTTCATTTGACACCACAATGGCCGAGAGGATAAGGAGAATGTGAGCTATAATATTAGTTTGTACGAAGTGAGACGAATAAGGTAAATACTCAAATAAAAAATGGTCTTTATGAAAGATAAATACCTGAATAAAGAAGGAGTGAGATACTGAGAGACAGGCGAAACGAAGGAACGAAGGACCCGCATGGTACGGTGGTGAACGCGTTAGCCCCGGAAAGGGTAATAGCGCGTTCGTTCCCCACCGCAGACACCTGCGGTCCGGAGTTTTGCAAATATCTCATCGTTGTGGTTGTATCACACATAATACCCTGCTATGAGAAATAGTAGTAGTAATAGTAGTCAATAGTAGGCAGTACATAAAAAGTAAAGAAGCAGTTTTGCTAAAAAAGAGCTGAAGTGCTTAAACGAAACTCTTGACTTCCTCTAGTAGATGTTAGTGAACTTTTCACTTGTATTTGTAGCAGCGAGAGACCCGTCTTGAATCTAGCTCGTCCTCTAGCCTCAAAGAGTACTGTATCAATCTCGAATCTTTGTTACAAAGTCTGCTTGAATGGTCAGTGGTCTTCCTTTTGTGCGATTGACATTCTCTAGAATCGAGCCACTGGCATCTCTCAGGATCCAATCAGTGATGGAGTCCACGAATCAGTTTTCGTGAACGCAGATCAAGTGTCTGCTCTCTAGGTCGTTTACATAGGGACAATACGTGCAAGGTCGGATGAGTGAGCAGGTGAAACTGTGTGCTCTTTGCCTTCTTCAATAAATTGCAAATGGTCCTGTAAGTTTACGAAGTCGTTCGTTTTTTGTTGTTCTCCTCTAGTACCAGTTCCATCATCATGATAGCTTTCCAATCCAGATTCACATCGGTTGAACATTCGAAGATGCTTGTCAAGTTCAGCGCAAAGAGCAACCACAACATGAAAGTCATTTTGAGTAAATATGGGGCGTCCTACCTAGGCTATTTTCAATGCTGCAAAGAAAATTCACTCAACGAGCAACTTTAAGACATTCATAAAAGAAGACAAAATCCTCAAGCAACCGCCGAAGTAACCTGCGAAATGTTGAGCACCGTGCGACTTAAACGAATCGATTGCCAAAAGTGTTCGGATCCGTACAGTAAATGTGATAACGGATCATGGAAAGTGAAACAATTACAATTTTATATGTGGGGGCAGGTAGAGCTGTGGTAGAGATGCCCTCTTTCACTTAAACGGTTCCGGTTTGACTCTATCCCGATCTCATCAAACATCGTTTCGTTTGGAGGGAAAATTATAGCACCACAGTTCTTGCAATCCAAGGAGAACACTCTAAACCGGTTCTTCCAAAACCCCAGAAAAAGTTGACTCGACTGGCGCTCAATGACATTCATAAGGGTAATGAAAATCCTCAAGCAGCAAGAGAGCTTATATATAAAAAAGCTCGATAACCTTGGTGGATAATGTGTCCAAGGAAGCGAATCGAATGCAACAAGTGTTAGGATTCATTAGGTGTGAAGAGGGGTCATGGAAAACAAATAAATAAATGAATTACATAAATATGCTTAGCTGAGAAACAGACGGAACAAAGGAGCTGCATGGTGTGGTGGTGAACGCGTTAGCCCTAGAAAAGGGTAATAGCGCGCTCGTTCCCCATCGTAGACACCTGCTGTCCGGAATTTTACAATTACCTTGGCATCATTGTGGTTGAGTCACACACAATACCTTGCCGGCAAAAAATGTAATAAGCAGTAAATAAAAAGCTAGCATTGTAAACATATATATATATATATATATATATATATATATATGTACGTATATATTTTGATGGCAGGCATTTTTCGAACTTTGGATCTCGAGGAAAGAAGCGACGAGATAATTTTGTAATCTAGAAAACTAGAATTTTATTACTGTTGAGTAAGGGAACCAGTATGTTGTATGGAAGGATTTGCAGATTATAGGTATTACTAATTTAGCTATTCACATGTAAGTCAAAAAGTGGTCATCTAAATTTGAACCCCCAACCATTTCTGAGAAAATGGGCATTGAAGTCAATGCACGCAGAGTAGTACTTGTTGGGTTTTTATGAACGAAAGTCTAGTTGCTTGGTTTCAGGTTCATCAGCGGTGTTGACTTATTGCTGACTGGACAGAAGAGCATCAATCATTATCACGATTGTGCCGATACCAACGTACGATGGTTCTCTATCACTGGTTTCAAAATTCCGTTTCTTTATTAGAGGTTGAAGAATAGGAGATTGCTGTACCTTCACCAAAGAACCACAATTTTGAATCTCCTCACTTCTAACTTTTTCTAAGTTATTGTACAAGTTCTTTTTTCTTCCTTTTCCGTCGAAACTCTAAACATTTCAAACGGCGAATCCAACAAAAGGAGTAGAATCTTATTGAAAACGACGAATGATATCCCGCGGACGTTCTCAGATGCCAAGTTTGCTTTTTATTTACATACTTGGTACTTGAACGGCCCGGTCTTCACTGGTCTGCGGGCTCCAGCATAATCGCCATTTATCGAGATTTGCTGGTTAAGTCACTGTGGTTTCCTGGAATCCCGAGGTCAACTTGGCCAAAGTCTGCCCCAGGTCTTCACCACGACAGGCAGTCGCAGTCCTTGTAGATCAGAGGGAGATTTGCCACCATGCGACTTTGATACCAGGACGGTGGTAGGTCCTGGTATTAGTTTACTCTTAGCTAGGCTTCCTGATGGAAACGCCGGACTCCTCAGCTTGGGATACCTTGCCGACGAGTTACCCCGCTGTACATCGCAGTCCGACACCCAGGAACACCTCCCAGCCACGATGAAGTGGTAAACCGTTAGAAGGATTTGCTTTTCAAACTTTTAGAAATCAAAAAAAATTTCCATATATCCTCTAAGAAACAAAGTAAAAGCTCTTTTACACGTAAGTGTGGTGTTGAGGTCACCAAGAGGTTTAAAAATGATAAAGGATAAAGCTCGGCGTTCATCAATCCTTGAGGGATGCGCCATGCATTCGACTTCATTAAGCATTGTTTGGAGGTGGTTGATTGCATATCTGACTCTCACACTGACTCGTCGTGGCCTGTCGGTATATCTAGCTAGTGATCCTATCTTCCCAGACAAATCTGGTACCAATTTGCCGACCCCAGAGAGATGGAAGGCTTGATGAGCTTGGAGCCCATGAATCGATCCCATGAGTGTGTGTTTCTCTTTTCGAAAACCTTGGTGAATGCGGATACGCGAAATTTTGACTCCATAGAAGAACTGGGACGCTTTTCAGAGTAATGAGGCGAAGGATAAGGGCATTACGATTTTACATACGGTATTAAAAGTAACGAAGGTCAAATAAAGTCCTAGAAACATTTTTGGATCAAGAACAATACGTTACAGTATCTACTCTGCCCCGACGACGTTCTCGACATTGTATGTCTCACGTCGACTGGAGACGCATGGAGTGGCCGGCCGTTCACCACGGTGGTAGCGTGCGTTGATGCGATGATTCGTGTAAGTACAGAGGAGGACTTTTCTTTTCCACTTTTCATTTTTCTGGGACAAGCAAAAACTCTAAACAACTAAGAATTAGTGTTTAAAGGCTATTAGTGCTCAGCATGGTCAAACTAGGAGCAGATGATTTAAAGATTTGGAGATATCTTCACTCTCTTAAACTTTTATTTGAACCTTACTAGACTCTGCTTGCCACTTTAAACTACTAGCATTATTATATTTCTCAGGATAGATACATTTGAGAGTCTTATAAGATTCGATTTCGACTACTGACAAGTATAGAGTTCTGTAAAACAACTAGGCTACGAATGACCGTAGGTACAACAACGTGTAACCCGAGATTTTTGGCGTCTCACCGATCCTCTCGTTGCCTGACGTCACAGACGAGAGCACTCGGTGCACAGGAATTGGCGATGGCCTATTGCTGGCTGCGCAGTTTGATCTTTTCTGGAGTCCTGACTTAACCTTACAAGAGCATTTTCAGATCTTCATCACCATCCGAATTTGAGGGAAGCATCCCTTCGGCAACGATTCGTCCGCTCAGTCTTATCAATAATTGATTTGGACAGAGTATTACAACCGAAATCAAAAGTGGAAATAGGGATGAAAAAACCACCGACCGCTCGAGAACGATGTAGATGTATCGAGCTGTTTTAATTGGATGACTTGTACAAAATAAAGAGAGTAATATGAAAATTTTTCCAACTTTTTGAAGAAGCCACAGAGCAACTGGAAAGTTCTTTGCCTATCTCCTTGACATAACTCTCTTCTAAACGCTCTGTCGTCCAGCAATGCAGCTAAACATTTAATCAAATTGGGAACATAACACATCAATCACTAAAAGCCTGATGATATCTTCCAAAAACGTGACAGAAATTCGTGCTACAGGCTTCAACCATCTGGAAGCAATGTTATCCTCAAGCGGAGGTCTATATAGTACATTGAAAGGGGAGCATGAAAATGCCGCTTATGTAGTAAGGAAAGTTAAATTGGAAATGAAGGGTTTCGCTACAACGACCTCCTTCAATATGAGGGAAAACATTTACCATTGACGTCAACTAGAAACGATTTTTTGACTATAAAATGGCAATCGCAAGCGTTACTATTCTGAGATCGCACTTTCATCTCTTTTCGTTTGAGAGGAGACGAAATGAATGGGAAATGTATTTATATTCACAGAGCTTGTGAATATGAACTATTCAAGTGCTCCACTTAGTACATTAGTGATATAAGTATTCAACTACCGAACTGCCCATACAAACATGAATTTTTTTTACGAGTTCTTAGCTACATCGTTCCAGGTTACCGAAGGTTCCAATATAGCGTATGAAGTACAAATGAAGTCTGTACCAAATACGCTCTCTCTCTTCATGGGCGATGGAGGTGATCATATTTATTTCATTCTTAATGTGCTTCAGTTTTCTCATAGGTTTTTTCTCATAGGTTATTCTAAACAGTTGGTGCTTTATGGAACCCGAAGCGGAAAACTCGGACTCATTGATGTGAAAACAAAAGAAGCTGAAATTAAGTGGGAAATTTCCACCACCACACTAAGCGGTTTGTTTCACCTGTGCTTCTTCTACGCGGATGCCAAAATCACACAGTTCCGAATGATATCGGGTAGACGTTTTTCTCCGCCTTAACCGTGTAACTCGTTTTTTTCATTCTATTTCATTTCTAGTACTATTATGAGTCCTATTGAAGAAGGAAGAGCTAGTGAGATCAGACGTTCAGTAAACTATAATCTTCGATCTGCTGCTTATTTTCCCACAAAACTCAGCACTTTATAATTGCTATAAAATTTAAAATCTAGATGAAGGAGTCCAACTATGACCCTTAAATGTTGGTTAATTCATCTTTGTATTCTTAAAATGCATGTAGGATATATGGGTATACTACTACAAGACGTAAGTAATACAATGGTTTAATGTTGTTTACACTAGCTACTTCCATTATCAATCCATTCATGGCGGCAAGCCAGCATACAAACAATACCTACTAGACGTTGACATGTTTTTCAAGTGTTGAGAATTGAGCGTACTTTCTCTAAGCGATTACTGCCATCATTTGCTATCCATTCACTGGGCTTGATCACCCTGACATTCTGGTGGGAAAGGACGATGGTGTGTTGGAAATCTACACAGTGGACACCGAAGATAACTGCACCCTCTATGGAATATATGTAAGTTGCCAAAACCCTAACCGTTGATACCATTCACTAACCTGTTCGCTAATGCTGTTTATTAAACCACAGCAATAGAACTGTACAAAGATTTCGAAATTGATTGAGATGAAATTGAGAGATTTCGTCGCAGTTTTTTAACAGAAGTCGTTCAGTGTTTGACGTCAACGTGAAGATAAAATTGTTCCGCGAACACCTAAGCGCAGTTTTAAACGCCGTTACTCAATTGTACTGATAGAGGAGCTTGAAATTCATGTTCTTAGCAAAGAAAATATTACAACTGTTTTCCCTTATCCGTCGTTTGGCAATGAATCTCCTAACTGTCAGAAAATGTACCTTGCATTATCTGCAAAGAAAATCTAGGACTCGCAAGCTCATCTGGCATGAGGCTACGGCGCTGAAGATGAAGTTTTTGAAACTTAAACTTGAAAGAGCGTATTAACAGCCAGGCTTCACAACCTTGTGTGGTTTCCTAAACCCACTAACTTTTCTAGTCGTTTCTAAGCCAATTCTTCCTAGGACTGTGACGAGTCGATCACGAGCCTTGGCTGTGGACGAATATGTTCAGAAGAGGAGGATGAGATTGTTGTCTGCACCTATACAGGCTAGTAAGATTCATCTTTCGCTCTTATTATTTTATCACTTTCTTATTATTTATATACCTCTTATATTAGAGATAATTACTGTCCGAGGAGGATGCAAATGTTGTACGATGAAGACCCTTTAAATGTATTGCGTCTTCACGTAAAACAGATGGCAAGGAATTTTATTTGATACACATTACATCTACATTAAATGGAATCAGTTTTGAATAAGCGTTTTGCTAGCAGTTCTTGATAACATATTAAGAAATAGCCATTAGTAAATTCACTTAGGGTTTTGACATAAACTTAGTTTAATAGAGACCGCTCGCTAACGAGCAATGCTTTATCCTCCGCAAATCGGTCACCTTGGAAATAGGTTGGGCGAACAGGAGAGCCCTTCTTCCCTCAACTTCAGATTTAAAGTCGTACGATTCGGTATCGTCACTGTTGTCGTGGTCGTGCTTAAAAGATCAGAGATCTAAGACAAAAAACTTCTCCATCCACAAAAGGCGAGAACTGCTGCTGGTGAGCGGCAGAAGAGCTTCCTGATACAACTATGGCGGATTCCAAGCAAATGAAGGGCTAGTATTTAACATGCTGTTATGCAAGAAGGAAAAGTTTTATTTTGTAATCTAATCGATAACTGAACCCGGCTACCAGTACGGATTGAGGTTACGGCATAATGAAAAAGTAGAGCAAATTCTGAAAATAGCACGAGATTCGAAGAACAGGTATCTGAGCAACATCGTGATCGTATGAGATCGATTGTCCAGAACTTTACTAGTGGAGCATAACACAGTTATTAATCTTATGTCTGCCACACGAGTGGCTCGGCTAGCACAAGGGTTAGAGGTGCTCTGCAATAGACACTAGATCGGTAGTTGGTTCGATATCGCACCACCCTCGCAGTCTTTCCTCCATCCAGATTTGTCTAGGAGAGCGAAAACGCCAACATAGATACATCTGTGAGCCACCGCAAGTCATTAGACAAGTTATAAGGCACTAAATGAAATATACTTACATGTATACATGCTATATCAATATACATGTTGATACTTGAACGGCCTGTCCTCATTTGTTGTGCGGGCTCCAGCATAATCACTATTTTTTGGAGTTTTGTTGGTTAAGCCATTGTGGTTCCCTGGAATCCCGAGGTCAGCTTGGCCAAAGTCTCCCCAGGTCATCACCACGACAAGCAGTCGCAGCCCTCGTGGATTAGAGTGAGATTTGCCACCATGAGACTTTGATACCACGACGGTAGTGGATCTTGGTATTGGTGTACTCTTAGCTAGGCTTCCTTATGGAAGCTCCTCCTCAGCTTGGGAGACCCTGCCGAGGGGACGAATCTTTCGCTGTACACTAAGTCCGACACCCAGGAACACCTCGCAGCCACGATGAGGCGGTAAATCGTTGGGAGCGATAAAATATGTGAAAGAAGAAGTTAAATTTTCGAGTGCACCACGATATAACCATAGTTGCTCTGGGCCCTTACTTCTTCCGCATCAGTCTCATAAAGACATGACTTCAAAATGAACAATTGTGATGTCCGAACGCGAGTAATTCCGTCAAGTCGGAGGTAAGAATAGGAAGAAGAGCGAATAACAGAAGGGAGCAGAGATTTTTGTGACTGTAACCTAATTGTTGTCAATATGTGGAGATTCAGTGTTTCCACAATTAATCATTGAGATTAGAGAACTAAAAAAGCGAACTCCAGTGGTTATCCTTTGAAAGTATAAAAATAGAATATTTATAGGCAGTATTCCTTGCTTGTCCACAGTACGGATTAACAGCAGTAACACAAAAATGGTAACGGATTTAGGATGGCTGTTTTCTTTAACGTCTTCGAAATCCGGCGTGCGAACGATGACCACTAAAGAAGCCGATGTGAATGTGAAGGTTCAACAATTGAGGTAAATCAGGCATTACCTGAGTTATTTTGTGATCGCCGCCAGTCAAATGGAATACGCTCGTTGGCCCCAATTGGATGCATATATTGAATATAGTACTATTTAGCTTATATAATTTATACGAGATGTTCATAATTTAAAACTAAGTTGATTTATGCCCCAAGCAGGACTGCTTGAACAACTCAATGCAAGGAGAATGCAAATGTGTGAGGAGGTAAAAAGGCAAATATTGCCTTTATGAGATAGTGAGTAGTCTTCAGGCAGCTCTCAAAATTACTATAGGTCTTCCCAAGCTATGAACAAACTTCGATTTCCTTTCATGAGGCACGAAAAAAGCTGTGCATGAAGTTGAGAAAAAACATTCTTCGGAGCAGTAGATTTTACTTGATATTTGATAGTCGAACGACCCGTCCTCACTAGTTGTGCGGGCACCAGCATGATCACCTCTGTTTGGAGATTTGCTGGTTAGGCCACTGTGGTTTCCTGGTATTCCGAGAGCAGCTTGGCCAAAGTCTGCCCCAGGTCGTCACCACGACACGCACTCGCAGCCGTTGCGGATCGGATGGGGATTTGCCACCATGCGACTCCGATACCAGGACGGTGGTGGGTCCTGGTATTGGTTGATCCTGGTATTCGTTTACTCTTAGCTAGGCTTCCTGATAAAAACGCCGGACTCCTTCCTAGCTTGGAAGACCCTACTGGGGTACGAATCCCCCACTGTATATCGCAGTCCAACACCCATGAACACCTCCCAGCCACGATGAGGCGGTAAACCGTTGGGAGGCAGTAGATTTTAACCTACTAAAATCTACTTTTTGTTTATATCGAAGGTTAATGCCTTCCAAATCGTTCTTTACGGCTTTTGACATTAATCGAAACATAATAACTACTATGGAAAAAACAGTGGCTACTATTCTAACAAAGACTGAAACTAAAGCGAGTTTCCTATTGATGAAATTCGGCTGCATGAGCAATTAGTTATGCTTTGCACTATAACACTGGCTACCATTCACGATATCGATGCTGGGTGGATACTTGAGGTAGTTTGACGCTTAGACGATGAATGTTTCATCTTGAACGTTTTGATCAACTGTGAAGTGATTTTCTACCACTTTGTATTAATTGGATCTTCCCCAATGACTCTGTACGCAGTGGAAGCCGAGAGTTTTCTATCAGCTTCGCTGATATCGAAATTCTTATATTTACTTATTTATTACATGACCCGGCATCGCCTATATCATACTAAGAGGATTCTAGCGTTCTTTTATTCGATTTGTTTCCTCGAATTAGTCATCCACGGAAGTCTGCTATGTTTTTACGTATGGCATAGGCTGCTGCTTGGGGATGTTTCTGTTTATCACAAACGTCGTTGAATGCTGGTTAAGTTGAAATTCCTTGGAATCACGAGATAGCTCTATTGGGACGATCTCGCGTGGGCTGGTTTGCTGATTGCATGTCTGGCACTAATTTCCGAACTTCAGATGGATGAGGGACGTAGTCGGCCTTAATAGCGTTGAACCACTTTCTGGATAGGTTGTTCTGCAGTCGTAATAAGCGAGATCACCACCACCGCGCTCCCGGCTTTCTCATCACAGTTTATAGAATATTATAATAGATAATCTTTGTTCGTCTAGGTGAGTACCGCGTAGATTTTTCTGCTTATTGTGTAGGTAACGTGCGGGTACCAAGATGTCTCTGTTGCACCAGTATTCGTCACTAAGGAACAACTCGTCACCGTTGTGCGGTTGTAAACCTTTGAGGGCACGTGTGCGCTTCTAGTATAGACGACGAATCAGCATAACCTAACTCATGACTATGAACGGAGTAAGCGTTCACAGAAAGCGCGTTCATTATTGTGTTTCCATACCGTGTATATTTAAAAACATCACAGGTTCGCAGATCTTTTTGCCACAATCGTGGGTTAATATGTAAAACATCATTCTGAGAAAAGTACGTTCTACAACTTCTTTGCAGCCGACTTACGCCAAGTTTTTAATTTTTAAAATTTGCACCTAAATTTTGGCCCTACCACTGAAATAATCTATGCTGAACTGTTCCATAGCGACGTCTTCTGTTAATGTTCTTCTTCAATGAAGAATGGACTGAACATCCATTTCAATTTATCTTCCACTTTTCTAGAATTCAATTCTGTAAAACACAACTGTTGAATAATAAATTCATAGAACGAAGAATCACAGAAACACGTTATTCTTCAAATAGTTGATCATGGCGCTCAAGCGGCATCTCTTGCTCAAATCAAAGTTCTTTTCTGTTCCGATTATCAAAAATGAACACAGGTAAAATATCGCTATGCAGCGAAATTCGGCGGCCCACTTTTTCAAGTTCCCTAATCGAAAAGAGAGATTTCATTTCATTTTAAGGAGTGAGATCAAGGTATTGGAAACAAAACTGGACGAAGAACGTACGCGTTACGGTGAAATGACGAAGAAAGGCGGCAATCAAGTCGCTTACATTCCAACGTTTGAGGTTTGACATTAAATCTGGCTACCTCTTGCTTACTCTTTGGCTTCTACGAAACATTTCAATAATGGGTCGACTTAGTTGGAAAAAGCATATTGATTTCCTTTAGCGACCAATAGATCCCATGGATTTTGTGGTTTCAAATGCACCACTTTTGATGATATCCGTATCTTCCATTTTAGTTTTTGTGCCCGAAGAAAAAGCATATAAGCAGCTGACAACATTTCGGAATATTTTAAAAAACTATTAGGTAGAATAGATTTTTGAAAGTTTTCAAATAGTCGCTGTTTACTCAGACATAGCTAACGCAACATTTTCCATTTTATTAGTAGACTCTTTACCCCTGTGTTAAAAATAGCTCCATTCATAGTCAGTTTTACTGCAACTTCATTCTTATGAGCATTTAGATTCACGATTCCTTCGAACTTTCACCTGAGCACAACACTTATTCACTCATCATCGAGTTGGCGATACAAATCGATTTTATCATTGTTCAGGTGAAAGAAGAAAATTGTCAGTTTTGTGATTGAAAACGGCGAAAGGAAATATTAGACCACACTGGTAGAATACTGTGTTATTTTTCTGTGGTTTAAAAATTAACAGTGTCATCTTGGCTTTTGACTCCATGAAGAGATAAAGCGCAATTTTCCAGAGCAAAATGCCAGCTCGTCTCGTTGAGGTGGAGCGCAACGCTTCTGTGGTTTGCCAACAAACCCAGAGCGAATACGTGAGTGGTGAATTTAGTATAAAATTTCAACAGAGCATCTTGACGTGTTAGGCAAAGGGATAGTGTGAGCCGATACAGTGAGTGTGCGTCAAGTAATTTCTTGGTTATAATATTGTGCCATCATTTTTTTTTATTTAAAATGGCTCATCTTTCACATATATTGTGCGGATCCCAGAAATTCTTACATTCGATTTGTTTTCTCGTATCTATCTTCCACGAAAGTCAGTGACTTTTCGGGCGTGGCTTCCCATGCTGCTTAAGGATTGTCGATTTCCCTACGAATGTCGTTGAGTACTCGTAGAGTAGATTTCTCTTGGAATCCTGTTGAATATTCATGCTAGAGCGCTTTCTCTGGAACGAAGGGAGTGAATTGATGCCAGACGACTATCGCCGTTTCTAATCAGAGATATGGGTACCTTAGAGAACTCGGACAAGGTCAAACCACCATTGTACTCACGATGAACGACATTACAACCACTGCACTACCTACCCTGCTCTAAAACATTATTGGATGGCTCGAAAAGTAATGTCACTCATAGACTTTGGCTTCAGGTACATATATATCCTAAATAGTTTCAAGCTCATCATACATTTTACTAATCGGGATGGAATTCGTTGAAATCTATTCCTCATTCCAATGAGATTTACAATTACTTATTTCATCACGAAAAATAGTGTTGATCCTTATCCAGAGCCAGAAGGTGTCAGTCTTCTGGGTCAGAAAATTGCTACCAGAAGTGTCTAGTATCAGCTCACTTCACAAAAGTTGGCCGTTCTATGTGATTAAGGTCTGGGCATGGTTATCTCAATATTCAAGAGAGAATTAACTCGACCACTGTTTCCCATGAACCACCTCAAACAATCTTCAGCAACAGCATTGCTCTTGAATTTTTTTCAGCAACGTTGTAGCTCGGATGCTTAAATAGTAGTTACTGGTGATCGAGAGGCTCACTGACCTTCATACCTCTACTCGTTTTCTTTTTTCTGATGCGGGTTTTATGAAATGTACTAGCGGTCACCATGCAGAGTAATTGGCCATTTCAACCACAGACTGCCATTTCTCCATGTACTTCGTCAAGTTTCTGACAACGCTTCTTTGGGGTAGTGGTTCCAAGAAGATCCAAAAAGTCACACGGGTGAATCTATTACTACATACGAAAAAGTCGTTCCAACTCTGTCTTCATGCAAATTCGTCTTCGTGAGTTGTTTTGCTGCTCTTCTGTGTCGAAGCGTGCCCAGGAAGTCATTGGTTGTTGTATAATATACAAATTTTATCGTGAATGGAATTTGTATCGAAAAACTTTCGGGTCACTTTTCATGCAAAGAAGAAGCGTAGTAGAGCAATCTTCTTCAAAAATTAGGTAGCAGTTGTCGTTTCTCTTCTTTCTTTCGTAAGCTAACATAAAATGCATATACAACTTCTTTCTCTTTCCTTCTTTTCGCTTTCCGCTCGATTCACATGGCAGCTATTTGCTCGCCTTTCTTTTAGCACAGTATTTGGAGATGCCCTGCAAGATATGTGTAGTTGTTGGTACACTTCCACACTTAAGACAAACCAGGATCCCTCCATCCCTCCAAGGTTGGTAAATTGGTACCAGAATTGTCTCGAACGATGGAAACAGTGCATCGGTAGGCCACTGCACGTCGTTTTATAGGCGCATTATGCATTCAATTACCTCTGCGATGACGCGAATGGGGACAAATGCATGAAGCATCGATTACTCGTTATAGACCCAAACGAATCATCTTTGATTCGTATTGTAAGGTGGCGCAACTGCTGGAGGTACCCTGCAACACACACGTGGAATCGATCTCCGCGCCCATGGCTAACCGAGCCTTCCACCGCTCCGGGGAAGGTAAATTGGCACCAGACTTGTCTGGGTAGCAGTACTGGCCCGATACACCGGTAGGCCACCGCGAGTCATTGTAAGGGCCATATATGCATTCAATCACCTCCAACGAAGCTTAATGAAGTCGAACGCATGGCCCTCAGGGATTGATCAACGCCGAAAGCTTTATCGTTTTATTTAAGGATTTGCCATAATTTCTTTCTAAAACCAACGTTGCAACGTTTCACAGTTCTCTCGTTAACGTTCTCTTGACTTGACGCACTGTTTTTTCTTTATTTTAAGCCGTTTCCAAGACTCAAGTAAACGTTCCTAATTCTAAAAAAACTTTCGAATTGGTTCTTTTCGACAATATTCTAATGTTCTAACGTCATGGTAAATTTAGACAAAAATGAATAATCGCGAAGGCCCTGAGCAAAGCTCCGCCTTAAAGTGGGTTACAGTAGTAACATAGATGTTTAAACAGTTAAGTACATTGAAAACGGCAAGGCTTAGAATGCACGATTGGCACTTGTTTGAGTAAACATTTGCGTTGAGCGCACTTAAGCTGTTTTCAAAAGAAAGCATTAGTTAGCTTTTAATGAGCTTTTGGAAGATGTGTTAGGCAATTTGTCGTACAATAAGTTATCGAAATAGTGATGGTAAAAATTCCAGTACAAAGAAGTGCGTGCTGCAACAAGGCGGTGTGGTTTTTAGACTCACGTATTTTTAATTCAGTCTTGGTAATCAATAATAGAAAAGTAAGAAAAATTTCCAGTGCTTTATTTCTTGGCTAGGTATGTACAGCATAATATATTCTTACCGTACCACTTCTACTCTAACCCAGTTTGTCTTGAAGGATGAGAAACAATTACTGAAACCTATATTGTGCTATTAGGCTGACTATTGTGTGTTAAAAACAATCTAGGTCCGATTTTAGAACCCATGGGCACTGCTTGCATCGTATCGTTGTCAGGCAAATGTAAACCGTATCGAGTTGCGGGTGAAGATAGACGAAGGCACTTATGGTCCACTGCTGGTTTATATTTGCCCGAAATCACATCCGAAGACTGTACAGGTAAAGGTAGAAGACGGATTCCAAACTACTTAACAAACTCGCTTATCGCCCCTGTATTACTCTGTGCGGCTGCTATCCATCAACTAACTTAAATACTTACAACAAATAAACGGTAGGCGTTTAAATGAAACTGTTTCTTATGCGAATGCAAATTTATTTGTCAAGTTTTATCTGCTGGGGTTGTGAAAGTGTTTGGCCGGGTAGATCACATCTTAATTTGACCTTTCGAGGCTCTGAAGAAGGCGAAACCGCCGAAACGTCAGCTATTGTATCCTAATAAATTCTATATTAACAACTTCGTGTCTGCTTATTGAAGAAAAACATTGAATTACTTAAAAAACGGTTGTAGTGTAAGGGTGGAGAAAAATATAAAGTACCCAGATATGTCAGTACATCTAAATTCTCTGCGCATAACATTGTTAACACTATGAAACAATTCAGCCTAACAAAAATTTGTGATAAATCGATTGTAGAAATGGCAACTTTTTCGGTTAGCGTCAAGTTGATCTGGCAAATAAACGACTGCAAGTGTGACGAGTTGCTATAGAATGGCGATCTGTACATTTCAGATCACTCCCGTTGACGGGAGATTGCTGGTAGTGCCGATAGAGTTAAAAAAAACACTGACTGAGATTAAGAGGAGGCAAGAGCCTCGGTTGGTGTGGTGGGCAGCACTTCAGCTCCCGGTAAGGATAATAGTGGGTTTGAAGGCCCATTCGAGGTTCCGCTCAATCCTCGTTCCGGAACCAAAACAGAGAAAGCAACTCTTCCGTCTTGCCGAAGTTTGAAAATCTCTAACCCATCTATGCTTAAAAAGGCGTGTTGAGAGAAATAAGCTAATTGGACATGTACACATTTTCACTATGATTGAAAGTCGAGTCGTCAATTTCATTCTCCGATAGTCCTACTTCTTCAGATCCGTTCCTACGAAGTGAAACCACTTTCGTCTCATGCCAGGGTGCACTCATTCGATATTTCGCGGCCACTAAACACGCTCTCGTTTCATGGTGACTGACTTTTTCGTTAATTTGTTCCTTGTTCTTTGTTTCCCACTGCAAGCCCATCCCAATTCTACTGCCTCAAGTACGTTGACAATTCTAGATTCCAAAAGTGTCATTTGGTTTATGGTCACAGAATGTAGATAGTATGTTGTTAACACGAACAGTTCTTACATATATTGGTGACGACAAGCTCCTCTCACGAGGCCGATGCACCAGATTATAGTAAGGACGCCTGGATGTTCATGCGTGTGTGGTTCTGCCACATGGGGCTTATTCATTTGTATCGAATGATCAGCCTCAAACTTGCATAATTAGCCCGTTTATATACATAGCAAAAACGTTATTAACACGATAATAACGATTGGAAGATAGAGGCGTAAAATAAGGAAAAAAAGTTGAAAATGAAAGTTATAAGACGTTACAGGTACTAAACGGCAATAGTATTCCAATATTACTATAAAATCATTACAACGATAATTACAATAATGACTACATCACAATACAACAACCAGACGGCCATGCGGGATACCACATCCACACCATCTGTGGTCAGTGTGGCGGCTGGGACTGATAGTGCGCTGGGCGCAGATGGGCAGAGTGAGTAAAACAGAGGGAGTAAAGTACAGCCGACCTGGGCCGTAGCCGCAAGATCTTACGTGATCCTGATTAGACCGGATCAATGGATCACACGAGCAACCAGATAAGTAGGAGGTAATCAACAGGTATGTACTAAGGGCGATGCACAACGACACGAACAATGCGCATTAATAAAGTGCTCAGTAAAGAATGATATCAACAACTGATATTGTTTGGTATTGCCAATTGTTGATACCAGTCCTTATCGAGCACTTCATTAATGTGCATTGATCGTGTTGGGTACGAATCAGGAGACGTTCGGTGCAACGACGCCATGCCCTCTCCAAGAAGTTATACACGGGCGGGTGCAATCATAGGTGTATGTGGACTTGGGCCAGCAGGGTCATAGCGCAAAACATGCTATGCCGACTAGCGGCCCTACACACCACAGTGTGTATGATGGATATAAGGATGGTTATTATCCCACCAGTGGATCAGGCAAAACGCCAATTGGCAAGTCCTGTCTCACCAAGCACGCATCTCGAGCCAATTAGGAGATCGTGAGTAACGAATGCAAGTTCCAAGAGTGCAACACACATGATAAGACAAAGCAACAATGAACTGCGACGCAACGAATCAACAAGGACGATGAACTAAGGACGGTATTACAAGAGCTGCCTGCACTACAACGCTGGGGCGGCGAAGGGGAAGCGAGAGGAAGGCGATGGATGCACTGGGCCTCGCAACTCGACCGCGATCACTACGGCGACGCGTATACCGTAGGCTCTCGACTCCATGTTGAGCTGGGACCTCCTCCTTGCATCGTTGGTCCGCTTTTTCGCGATATTATGGCGCTGTTCATCTGAAAGACTTGATGGGATTAGCCTCGTAGATTTGCACTGCAATAAAGGGATAGTAATCATTTTGGAAAATAGTTACCATATTCTCCGCAACGCAGAAGTCGTAGCCCTACGATGAGGTCGATGACATGCCTGCGTGTGTGTGCACTACACAGGAGGAACTGGTACATCGCTGTGTACTCTAAAGCTCTATAAATTAACGAATTTGATATGGAATGAGAGTACACGTTAAAAAAGGGTTCTATATGTGAGACGCGGAGAACGTATTCTTTTTGCCGGTTCGGGCTTAATGTTTGTTCAGTGATACGTACTGCCTAGATTTGTGAGGTCGCTGAAGATTTGCTTTATACGTAGGTAGAGTTGTAGTGCTTGTTCCGAGTCGTCGTTAGTTAAGGCAAAGTTGTCGATATATAAGCTATCCTTAAATTCTGCCACTTCCTGCTTGTACTGGTCCAGATTAAAATGGATTGTTCTCGCCAGAAGGAATGGTGATGTGTTTAATCCAAAGGTCGCTCCAAAGGCTCTAATGTTTCTCGGAGAAGCAGGTAATCTATAAATATGTGACCACAGGCAGTAAGTAGTCTGGAGTGGAGTCATGATCGTCTTCGTGAACGCTGGCTTGTAGGAAAGCCTTCTCGACGTATGAAGTAACCGCGATTCGTCCACTTTTGAAGCGAAGGAGGAGACGCCAGAACTTGAGAAAGGATAGTTGCCCTTCCGTGCAATATGTCGTGGGCATCCTTTGTAATTCGCTGGTGCATCATAGACCACTTTATGTTTGATGGTGCTCTTGTGAGGAGTTATAACGGGTTGGTAAGGAGTATAATGAACCACGAATTTTGTGGAGATTCCTCTTCACTGATTTTGAGTTGAAAGCTTAAAGTTAAAATAATTTGTTTTTTTAATATGCTATTATACATATCGGGCAATTCTTCGTTTTTTAGGGATATCCAAACACTTGGGAGTAACTGACTACAACTGCCTCTCCTCCAATGTAGGCGAAAGTAATATCTGTCTAGACGTTTTCCAATGGATCTATTAAAGTTTTCCTAAACTCTTTGATCTATCATTAACTTAGCGTCTTTTTTGGAGTAAGAAAATTCATTTGTTCCCGTAGACTAGAATCCAGAATTGCTCCCGTTTGACTGCTTCGCCTTCATCCATTTCTGAAGGCTGAATGAAGACAGCGTTAATTTGACCTCCTAATATACAATATTGGCCCTTGTTTAATTCTTCGTCCTCTTGAAATCAGGGGGAAATGTAGTCCCCACGGAAGTTCAATATGCGGTTTGTCTTTTCTTACAGGGGCACATAGCAGGTTACATCCGAGTAGAGTGAAGGGGTTACTACATACTTGTTAACCTCGATTTGAAGGTCATTTTTTCGGATAGACTCTATGTCCTCCGGACAGACAGATGGCTGTTGTAACAGTTTACTGATGGCACTATGCGTAAATAAGAATGACGAAATTTGATGGCTATCCGCGTACCATGCTTTCAGTGGTACTTTTCTTGATACGTGTTCTTGCACATTATTGGAACCGAATGTGTTCAAGCGTAACAACTTGATTTGTTCCATCGCAGGCAGATGAAGTTCTTCAAATTTTACGTCAATAAACGACAATTCGGCCCTCCTAAAACCTTAATCCCATCAAGTGTTTCAAATGAACAGCGAGCGTAGCGAACAAAAGAGCGGACCAACGATGCAAGGAGAAGGTCCCAGCCCGATACGGGGCCAAAAGACTTCGGTATACGCGTTGCGGTGGCGATCGTAGTCGAACTGCGAGGCCCACTGCATCACCTTCCTCTTGCTTCACCTCTCGCCGCCCCAACGTTGTAGTGTAGGCAGTTCTTATAATACCGTCCTTAGTTCATCGCCCTTGTTGATTCGTTGCGTCGCAGTTCATTGTTGCTTTGTCTTATCATGTGTGTTGCACTCTTGGGACTTGTATTCGTTACTCACGATCACCCAATTGGCTCGAGATGCGTGCTCAGTGAGACAGGGCTTGCCAATGGGCGTTTTGTCTGATCCGCTGATGGGATCATAACCGTACTTACACCCAACATACACGTTGTGGTGTGTAGGACCACTAGTCGGCATAGCATGTTTTGCACTATGACCATGCTAGCGCAAGTCCACATATCACACGATCACCTATGGTTGCACCCGCCGGTACATAACTTCTTGGAGTGGGCATAGCGTCGTTGTACCTAACGTCTCCTGATCCGTACCTAACAGCCAATTGTTGATATCATTCCTTATTGAGAATTTCATTAATGTGCATTGATCGTGTCGTCATGCATCAACCTTAGTACATACTTGTTGATTGCCTCCTACTTATCCGATTGCTCATGTGTTTCACTGATCCGGTCTGAACATGATCATGTAAGATTTTTCGGCTGCGGCCCAAGTCAGTTGTGCTTTGCTCCCTCTGTGTTACTCATTCTGCCCATCTGCGCCCAGTGAACTATCTCTAGCAACCGCCACACTGACCACAGATGGTGTGGATGTGGTATCCCGCATGGCCGTCTGGTTGTTGTATTGTGATGTAGTCATTATTGTAATTATCGTTGTGATGATTTTATAGTAATATTGGAATACTATTGCCGTTTAGTACCTGTAACGTCTTATAGCTTTCACTTTTCCTTATTTTATGCCTGTATATTTCAATCGTTATTATCGTGTTAGTAATGTTTTTACAATGTATATAGATGGATTAATTATTCGACTTTGAGCCTGGTCAATTGATACAAACGAAAAATCCTAGCGTAGCAGAACCACATAAACGTGAGCATTCAGGCGTCCCTACTAAAAATCTGGGGCGTCGGCCTCCTGAAAGGTTCCGTCGTGACCACTAAATCGTTGAAGGTTGGAATGGGAATTGTGGGAAGCTATAGAATCTTCACTCGGAGTATTGACATGAGCATCCTTTCCAGTGTTTGCTCTAAAGAATTTGTATGATGTGGTTGAGCGCTCGGCGTGCTCTTTGAGGACATTAATGCGAGCGTGCATAGTTATGGTGTGTTCACAAACACGTGCCATTGCTTCCTCAGCGGCCGTCGAATACTTGCCAAGGTCGTCCTCGACCTTTGGCTACCCTGAGTATAACTCCTCCATTTTTGTAACAAATTCGTGGAGGGATCCTACTCCCTTCCAGACGCTGCGAGCTTCTCTGGACGAATGCTGGCGTTACTGTCGCCTCCATTAATATGATAGCGACATTATCCAATTGGTTTTGCTTGAGCTGATGGAGCAGCTTTTACATATGCTTAGTATGTCTTGCAATGAATCGCTCGTGACTTACAATTCCTGAGTGGAAGGACATAATCGAACTTCAGTGGCTTTTATCATGCAAACTTTTGAAATATAAGAAATGAAATAAAATTTGAGATATCAATAAAGACTTGACCTGCATCCTTTGTTGGGTCGGCCGCTGACGAGTACTTTTCAAGCAGCCAAAGAACCAAAATTACAGTGGTGACGACGGGTCCTCTCAGGAGGCCGATGCACCTGATTATGGTAAGATTCACCAGATTACTGGATGTTCATGTGTGTGTGGTTCTGCCACGTGGGGTTTGTATCGATTGATCAGCCTCAAACTTGGATAATTATCCCGTCTATGCACGCAGTAAAAACAGAATAAGGAAAAGTGAAACTTATAAGACGTTACATGCACTAAACGGCAATATTATTTCAATAATACTATAAAATCAACAGTGATAATTACAATAATGACTATAACACAATACAACAACCGGACAGCCATGTGGGATGTCACGCCCACACCATCCGTAGCCATCCCGAAAGATGGTGAACTATGCCTGAACAGGACGAAGTCAGAGGAAACTCTGATGGAAGTCCGTATCGGTTCTATTGTGGCGGTTGAGAGAGATAGTGCGCTGGACGCAGATGGGCAGAGTTAGTAACACAGAGGAAGCAAAGCACAACTGACCTGGGCCGCAGCCGAAAGATCTTGCATGATCGTGGTCAGACCGGATCGATGAAACACATGAGCAATCAGATAAGTAGGAGGCAATCAACAAGTGTGTACTAAGGTTGATGCACGACGACACGATCAACACACATTAATGAAATTCGCAATAAAGAATGATATTAACAACTGGCTGCTGGGTACGGATCAGGAGACGTTAGGCGCAACGACGCTATGCCCAATCCGAAAAGTTTTGCACCGGAGGGTGCAACCATAGTTGATATGATAAGTGGACTTGCGCTAGTAGGGTCATAGTGGAGCAACATGCTATGCTGACCAGCGGTCTTACACGCCACAGCCTATATGATGGGTGTTATGATGGTTAAGATCCCACCAGTGGAGGATCAGTAGAACGCCTATGGGAAAGCCTAGTCTCGCTGAACACGCACCTTGAGCCAACTAAGAGATCGTGAGTAACGAGTGCATGTTCGAAGAGTGCAACACACAATAATAAGACGAGGCAACAATGAATTGCGATGTAATCACTCAGCAAGGACGATAAACTAAGGACGGTGTTATATGAGCTGCCTGTGCTACCACACAGAAGAGAAAAGTGTGATACAATGCGACTCCAAGTCAATCGCAATCGCGACCGCGAAGCGTGCCCGTAGGCCCCTTGCGGCCGCGCTGGAATCTTCTCCAACCCATCGTTAGTCTATCGGTTAGTTTGTGATGTCAAAGCGCTGCTCATCTGAAACACTTGATAGAATTTAGCCTTGTACGCGTGGAGGTGCTGATGGCACTCCTGCTACGATCGAGGACAACCATGAATGAGCCTCTGGCATGGAGAAATAAGGTGATGGTAACTATTTTGTGAAATAGTTACTATACTACAGTACAATCCGACAATGACGGGTCTGCATAAAGTTGCTGAAAAGTGAATGATTACCTGTTTCCAGAGGTCAGTAGGTGCATCACGTCATCAATCATCCTTAGATAATCTGTTAAAGCCATACAGATCCCGCACAATTGAAATTTCACATATGCTAAGTAAAACAAGAGGTCGTGTTATAGACGTACTTGCTTAGACTGTTTCATCGTGAAGATGACCTCTTAACAATAATTCAGTTCTCGGATAATAGATATACCAATTTTTAGAAGCTACTTTTTTGCCAAGTGCATTCAATGTGAAATCCAGTGTCACCTTTCATGCTCAGTAATCTTTTGTTCGTTTTTCAGGTAATTTCTCCATGGCAGAAGCTCATTCATGGTTGTTCTTGATCGTACCAGGAGTGCCGTCGGCACCTCCACCGACGGATACGGTTACCGTCAACTATCAATCCACATCAAGTGCCGCCACACAGCTACAAATAACGTACTCGTCAGTGGTCAAATACTCTATTTTTTATACCTTTTTGTTTTCTGCCTACTATAATTTCGCGGCAGGGTACTAAGCAAAATACAACCACAATGTTGCTGAGATATTTGCAAAACTCTGGACCGCAGGTGTCTATGGTGGCGAACGAACGCGCTATTGTCCTTTCCGGGTGGCGGCTACGACGGGGAATAACACGTTCACCACCACACCATGCGGGTCCTTCGTTTAGCCTGTCTCTCAGCTATCAATATCACTGACGGGTAATTGCTTTGGCAAAGATCGATAGAAATAGCTGAGAGACAGGCGAAACGAAGGACCATGGTGTGGTGGTGAACGCGTTACTCCCCGGAAAGGACAATAGCGCGTTCGTTCGCCACCATAGACACCTGCGGTCCAGAGTTTTGCAAATATCTCAGCAACGTTGTGATTCTATTTTTGTCTCTTTCGTCCTAAAAATAAACTACGTTCTCCTCAATGCTTACAGTGATACTTTGGGTTAATGCTAAAAAAAAAGAATTTGTTTTTAAAAGTACTGGTTGCGAGTACTGCGGATCGCAGCGACTCTACATAGTACTGTCACTTCCGCTTTGTTCCAAGCATTAAAGCCGCAATACAATAAGTATTTTTTGTCTAATTTTCATATTTAATACTTTCTCATACCATTATATGACTACATTGTGATAGAATATCGAGTGATTCGACATAATATATTCAATTATTCATTTTTGTATTATTGTTTTATCAATCTATTGTGGTAAAAAATTATTATATATGTACATATATATATGTCTATATATGCATATCCTGGCAACACTTTACCTCATCGTGGCTGGAAGGTGTTTTTGGATGTCGGAATGCAATGTACAGCGGGGAAATTCATCTTCCAAAACGGTCTTCCAAGCTGAGGAGTCCGGCGTTTTCATCAGGAAGCCTAGCTAAGTTAAGTAAACCTATATCAGGATCCACCACTGTCCAGCTATCAAAATAGTTACATGGTGGCACTAACATCGAGACTCCAGGAAACCACAATAGTTAAACTAGCAAAATTCTGAAAAAAATGGAAATTACGCAAGACCAGCACGACCAGCGAAGGCTTCATTCCAAGTATCCAACTAATTATATATGCATATTAGGTTTTTCAGAAATTGTCAGCCATGAAATTTTGTTTTCACTTTGTATGTTATAACAAGGGCACGTGTGGCGCAGTGGTTTGGAGGCGCCCTGCAACACACACGTGGAATAAATCCCCGTGCCCGCGGCTCACCAAACCTTCCATCCCTTCGGGGTCGGCAAATTGGTTCCAAACTTGTCTGGGAGGATAGCAGCACTGGCTCGATACATCGTTAGGCCACCGCGAGTTATTGTAAAGGCCAGATATGCATTCAATCACCTCCGACGATACTTAATGAAGTCGAATGCATGGTGCATCCCTCAGGGGTTGATCAACGCTGAGAGCTTTATTCTTAGCTTTGCATTATAGCAGTGGATTTTTTTTCTAAATGCTGCAAACACATACATTGAATGCGAAACCTATTTCATGCGCTATCGTTTTGTATAATTGAATTATAGCACAGACTGTGCTGTAAAGGTTAGAGTTTCAGGTGACAGGAGAGAAATTTAGACTAATATACTTCTACCGATTCAAACGTGGACGAATACAGCGCAAACAGATTAAGACATACTGAAGTACTGGCCTAAAAAAGTGTTAATAAAAGTACAGTGTAAATTGGATTCAAAAATTTCTTCGCAATAAATTTGACCTTGAACATGAGGGAACTCGTAGACGTGTTTGTAGTAACTAAATCGAAGGTTTTCTCTGAAGCACATGCACATATAATTTTCTCTCAGATACTTTTTTATCGGTTCTATTAGCAAAAACCTTTCAACGAGGAATAATCTACGGAGTACAAATTTCCATTGAACCCAGTTAAGTTGAAGCTGTAGTCGAAGTCAATCTTTTGACTTTCATTGACCACCTATTCCCTTTTCATAACAAGGCATTATGCGAAATACAACAGCAAAGATGCTGAGATATGAGGAAAACTCGTAAGCTCAGGTGCTCTGGAAGCGAGAAAAAGGCAAATCAAAGACCTCGGTTGGTGCAGTGGGTAATACGTGAGCCTCCAGAAAGGATAATCAAGGTTCGAAGCGCATCTGTAGTCCTGCATTTTCCTCGTATCTTAGCATCCTTGTGGTTGTTTTTCACATAAAAAGAAAAAGAAATAGGCAGTAATTAGAAGTCAAAACACAGACAAGTGTTCCAGCACCTACAGAGGACTCTCTATAAACAACTCAACTGCGACCACGCCCCTCACTGGTCAACAGAAAGAGGTCAATCCTTCTCTACGTTAACGTACGGCCAGATGTCGCACTGGCAATAGTGCAGAGGATTAACGAGCTGAACTACGAAACTCTGTTTCATCAAACGTGCTCGCTGAACCTCTTGCCCACCAGCTACCACTTCTTTATGCATCTCGATAAGTCCTTGCGGGAGGGATTCTTCAAAAGCGAGGCTGAAGCCAAAACTGTCTTCAATTGCTCCAGCGAATTTGGAGGTTCAGAATTTTGTGCGATTGAAATGAAATACAACCACAACGGTGCTGAGATATTTGCAAAACTCTGCACCGCAAGTGTCTGCGGTGGGGAACGAGAGCGCCATTACCCTTTGCGGGTGCTAACACGTTTACCAACACAGCATGCGGGTCCTTCTTCGTTTCCCCTGTCTGTCAGCTAGTTCTCTATCAGCGCCATCAAAAATTAAATAGTTAGTCGTCGGCAAAATGTGTAGATTCTAGTGGCCCTTATTTCGACCAATAAACTTTTTTCTGGGTTGCGAAATGCCACTTCAAATATACAGGTTCAAATCAAACATTAAATTCCGAAGGAACTAATATTTATGTATATATATATATATATATATATATATATAAATGTATGTGTAAATGAGTAGTTATGTGAGGTACATTAACTTGCTGACTCGATACTTCGATAACTCATTTTCACGTGTCCGGCGGATCCCAGCATTTCTTCCATTCCTCTCTCCATTTTTTATGCTTCAACTCTACACGCTTTTGGAACTCCATTACTCAAAGTGCGATTATCTGATGAAAAAAAGATTCAACCTGTTAGCAGCCGACCAGATTGGTCTTTAAGCGAAATAGAAAACAGATTTTATACAGCAGATGTTAGCTCGACTGCCTGTTTACCTACTGCCCACTTTGCTATCTTGCCTACTTCTTTGTGAAGACAGATTTGACCAATCTTCAACGAGTTCTTAAAAGAAATTTTATAGTAAAGGATCCATCACATTTCGATCGGACTCCGTGTCCACAATCGCCATCATCCGTGACATTATAAGCGAAGAAACCACGACCCGACAAATCAAAGTTCAAATGTCCTGTGGTATGTTTGGAGTTACAGCGCTAAGTTTAACACAAAATATTTTGATAACTCCTTTTAATATACCATCTTCAAGTTCAAACCGTCAAATGTTGGCTTTCCTGAACAAAAAATGTTCTTATGTTGCGACATTTGCTTCATAGCAAAGTTTTGTTTTGTCAGCCATATTCACACAATTGCTCTGTATAATGCCATGAGGAGAAGTTCTTTTTTAGACTTAAATGATGCAAGTGTCGAGCACTGTCTCAAGCTGATTCATCCACGTATGACACATCTTCTTAATCTGGAAAAAAAGAAGATGCTGGCTTCCGCGTTGAAAGTAGGATCTAACTTTCTGCATGATTATGTTTTCTGATAGGCCGGAACTAGTCCAGTGACAGAGACACTGTTCACAACGAGGAAGACTCTGATTTACGGGCTAGCTGGATCAACCATTCCACCTAGTTTGGGAAGAATTTATCTGGGAAACTGCGAGGTAGGACTTCACTTTTTGGGCTCATCCGCGCAATAAGTTCTATTGAAAGCATCAGCAAAAATTATGATATTAGTGCATGAATTTCTCAACCTATTGCTTTGTGTTTTGTATTTGGTAGGGTTGTTCTTCCTTCTTGGATCTGCTAGAATCTTGTTTCTTTTCCATTCCAGAAAAACGTTGCCGCCAGGTTCAAGAGTCACAGTCGATCTCGGCTGCGCCTAATTAGTGGGGGATGTAACGAAATGGTTAGCGGCGAAGTGTAGCGGTTCAGATTGATGTAGAATATTAGCCACGCGGGTCTTTTAGCTGTTGTGATTGATCTACCAACCTCAAACTTGGGTAATTAAACCTTTAATACATAAATACAACACTAGTGACATGATGGTAACGAAGTAATGGTAGAGGAATGACACAGGTTAGAGCTCTGAGGTGCTAAGGCCTGTGGTGAAGTGAGGCTAAACAATGAGGCAATGGCATTCAAACATTATTATACCATTAACACAATATTAACAATAATAATGAGATTACAACGAAGTAGTCTTTGCTTAGCCGTAACCGATGCCGCGCCGCGTCTATTCGCGGCCGGCGCGGCGGCTGAGGGAGGCAGTATGCTGGGGGTGGAGGGAGGAGACTGTATGCCGCGGCGATGGAGACAGTATGCTGAGGTGGTGAGGGTTACAGACTGGCCGTGTTTCGGCCACGCTAAGATTTCATTTCAACATTATAGCGATGAGGAGCATTTTAGTTGATCGATGAGGACTGTAAGTTACATGAGCGTTGACGGTGCTATGGACAGTGAATGATGAGTCATCTACGGAAAACAGTCAGGCGGCTGGTCGTGAATAACGCTATGTCAGCAACGTGAACTTTGAGCATCGATGGGTGCCACCATTGCCTAAGGGTCAAGGGCCAGTATGATAAGTGGCTATAAAACTGATAAGCCCATAGCGGCTTAGCAGAACACATAGCATAAGTTGGCCGCTTAGCGGCACTGTACACATTGCGTGTACATTGTGGGAGGAATGGTACATGCCACCGATGGCGTTGCAAACAGAACGCATTTGGTAACATCCGCCACTACTGACATCGCACCCTAGACAAGCTGAGAAACAAGATACAATAATCTGCTGATTACTGAAGGATGAATGTGTGTGTGTATGAGTGTGATTGAATAAGAATGAATGACTATGACTAAGAATGAGTTGAGGTGACTGAGGATGATTGAGGATGTGGTTGTGAGGAGCGGATTATCCGCGCTACCGATCGTGTGTAAGGTGAGTGATGGCATGTCTCCGCCTTCGAAGGCACCTGGCTTATATCGGCTGCGGGAGCCGCGAGCGCATGCAACCGCGGTTAATCTGGATTGTTGATCCTCGACCGCAGAAGACTGTACCTAACTGCCTGAAACATCAAACGTCATTAGCTTCGTTGTTTCGCAAGCAAGTAGTAAACTGTTCCACTGGTTACGCCTCCTTCGGATAAGCCATCGTCGCTATGCTACTGAAGTCAAACCTGAATCGCTATTGTGCCTGAAACATTGAACATAATTGATCGAGAAGATTAGAAAAGGTTACATTGCGGTGTTTGATGTGCGAGTGCGAGGCGGCCATATTTGGGTTTCAAATACTGTTATTTAGATAGATAGAGAACTTTTCAAGGGAGATGTTCTCTATAGGGTAAACTGTTTGTGAAAAACAATGCCTATAGAAAACCTATAGCAATTCCTTTTACTTCATTGTGGCTAAAGGGAACAGTCTTTCTTTGGCAGGCTAATCTGACCCCGAAAAGAGCTCGACATCGTTTTCATGAAGTATAGATAAAAATACATCGATACTGGAAATCACCTTTTCGAAATAGAACAAGTCGCATGTTAACCTATAACACGTGGGTACGCTTTAACAAGATTTCAGCAAGAATTGAGGAAAAAAGGAACTGCTCGGCAAGAATTACTTAAGCCTCAGTACAGTGACCGCCTCACTGTGCTGTCTACGACGTTCTTCATGCCAGGCAAAATAGCACGCCTACGACTTGCCATTGAAAATGTTTCATGCAGTACTCCAAGAACAAGGCAATCAACAAAAGCCAATTAAATGAGGAGATCACCATTAACAGTGGATAGATGATCTGACAGGAAAAGGAAAAATTTTAGTGAATTTGGCCTCAAAGCAATCACCTCTGTGAAGTTTAAATCCCACCAGTTTACCTTCGTCAGCCGTTCTCAACATCCTTAGTAGTTTTGTATCATTTACTGTATTCATTTATTACTCTCCAACTTTGTAGCTCATGGGAGTGTTTTAGGTATTTTCTGTGGTCAACTTCGGTAAATAAGCCACAGTTAGATACTTCTGTAAAATCTTGTCGGCGGCTTCAATACCAGATCTTCTAAGACAATTGAATGTTAATGTAGGGTTGTGAAGTTTAAAATATAAAACCGAAATGAAGGTAGAGGCCTCCTTGTTAGACTCCTGTCTTTGATAGAACTTTGCTCTTTGTGAAAATAGCAATTGAGAAAAGAAAAATCTCGTTCTAGATACTTGTATAGTCAGTTCATTGTCCATCAGGTGAATACACATAGAAGGTAGCGCATGAAAACGGTTGCTCTAACTATAATCAAGAAAAATAATCGGTTCGAGTCCAGTAAAGAGGAAACCTCCATTTATGGTGGCGCGGTAAAACAGGAGAACGTGTTCGTGGCTCACATCAATCCTACTCCGACTTCTGCTCTGGAGAAAGGTTGGGAACGTCCACACATCTTGCTCTGATATTAGCAAATGTCATGCAAAAACAGCGCACGATTGACGATAGTGCTGAAGAAATAACATGTGAAAAATGTGTTGTGGCGAACACGACTCGTGAGTATATGCATCTCAAATGTTCCAGAACCTAAGTATATTCTCTGAAAGTTTTCCTTTTGTTAATCCCTTCTTCCACGATTTACCCAACTGTGAGGCAATCTCACTCTGATTCAAAAGAGTTGCAACTGGCTGTGGAGATAGGTTGGGAACGTCAACACATCTTGCTCTGAGTCTTAGGCAAAGTAAGCTCGCATGGCTTTCAAAATGGTCGTGAAGAGTACACCACTTAGCCTGAAAAACAACGATGAACTGAAGACAATGCAATTAGGAATGCTAGAGATGCGGACAATGCCAGAGTCTCGTTCTACTATGGCTTTCATACTTTTCTAAACGCCGCGGTTCTGATGGGATGAAAAACTGCTGTCGCATGCCTGGAATCATCGCGAGCCTGAAGAAGATGAGCTCAACGAAATATTGGTCGCAATAATTGTTAATCACAGTAAGAGGGGCTTATTAGCATGTAATTTATTCAAACGGAAGGCATCACTGGATCTGAAGTGCAGTGATGAATTGGAGTCTCCTAATGAAGAATGACTACATGCATATTGTAACGGTAAGAAAACTGAGAAGAAAGTGAAGCTCGTGGGTTTCGTGAAATTCTATCTCCACGACGTGCATCTACGCCTTTTACTTATTCACTTCGTCAGTACTTTCCTCAAATACTCAATCTCACTAACATCAGCAGCTAATCATGAGGAACTCGGCACCTTTTAATGAGAGGAACTCATATGCAATGACAATTCCTAAGACTTGATTACGAGCTACTTAAATGCAAAAGTAGGATTTGCACAAAAAAGACCTGCAGAATTGTAGATTTTTGATCGGGATATGGTAGTGGAAACTGACTCATTCATTGCATCCATCGTCGCAATCTCTGTGTTTGTTACTTTTAACCATTACCTAGTTTCTATGCCGATGTTACAAGTTACAAAAATTAGATTTTTTTCATGATATTAAACCATACCAGGTTGCCAAATTCTGAAGATATCCCATTTAAACATGTCATTGTCGTTATGCAAGCCATTTACTCATAGTAGTACATTTTCCTTTACTCATTCAGGAACTAGAGGCGAATAGCGATGATATCTCTTTTCTGTCTGAGCAGAACGTGAAAATTCTGGCCGAACATGATGCCATTTTCCAAGACGCGGAGCGCGATTCTCTTGAGGTTAACTGTACTTGAATATCTATTAATGTCGTCATGCACTACTAGAGTCGATAGGACAAAATTTTCTTGAAGGTTTATAAAACCTGGAAAGTTAAATCCAGCTGTAAAAGTGTAGAACATTGTACTTTCAAATCGGTGTAAAATTATTCACAGAGTCACAGTTTGCTCACGCGACCATGAACCTTCGTTTTTGAATGCTGCAGCGATTACTTGGTGGTCGAATCTCGATCCTTTCCAGTATTCCCCAGTTTGCAATGAAAATCCACTACGATTAAACGCCGAATTTTCACTTACTCTCCATAGTGATGAAATGTTCAAGTGTTCTAATGAATATGACTTAAAGATGCTTTCAGGGTAGCAACATTCTCAGTTTGTACGAAACGTTGTTGTTGAGCAGAGCTCGACTGAATGGTCATAATGCCCGAGGCAAAGTGGATGCGCTACGTGATCTTCTCTTGAATCGTTATAATTTAGAAGACGTCATAGCTTTTTTCAGATCAGCAAATGATGAAGCATCTTTGCGATATTAAAATCATTGGTTCAATTCTGGTGCAATCAGTCAGTTAAAACCTGTTGGACGGCAATCAAACCCATTTTTGAATTTCTCAGTTGTGAAAGACTAATTCAGTCAGACAACCAAAAAAAATCGTCAGTCTCCACTCAGTAGAGCATTTCATTTGCTTCGAAACAAAGAAAATCTTACATTTCCGGTTTAACCTGTTTGTCCTAATCTTGTTTCTCATTTTAGCACAATGCAGGGTAATTCTGATTTCATTTCTCAGAGCGGCAACTTCGACTAGGTGCTAGCCCTACTGTCAGTACCTGAGTAACATATTTTTCATGTAGACTACCTAAGTTTTTTGTTATTTCTTTCATAAGTGAATAAAATTATGTTTTGATTGAAGTGTACTGAGTCTGATTTAGGTTGAAAGATACAGCAATTGCCTCAACTATCCATTCTGGATGATACCGCTAGATTAACGTCCTCAAACAGATATTTCCTAGAGTATATCAACATGTCAGCGCCTTAAAATAACCATGACTTTAAACAGGGCGGTAGAATAAAAACTTCAGCTAGCCTTGCACTGAAGGATTCTACTAGGCCAATCCACGTTCAGTTAGAAATGTCCTGGAAGAGACTAGTTCCAGTTAGTACAGACAAAGTTTTTGCAAAATTTCCTGGGAGTCAATTCTTTATTTGTTGGGTTTCGAAACTAGGTTATACCAACCTCTCATCGATGTTTCTCCGCTTTCCTTTGGTTGCAAATAATGTAATTTTTGAAATGAATGTATGCTCTCCTATCGTAGGGCACATGAAATGAAGTTATTTGAAGATTCTTTGCCACATACGTGGTCTGTGGCCGCACTGAGTCAACTAAGCTCCTCCTCCCTCCCACCGTCTACAAATTCTAACCAGCCTTGTATGGACGAAGGTCCACCGAATGCTTAGATTTGGGGACAGCATATGATGAGGATCCAGGAGCGCTCTAGGAGAGCTGCTCTGGGAACATGTAGCAACTGAACCTACTCAGTAGACGGCGCACCTTCGAGTATGATGGATGCGAGTCAACAAACCAATGAAAAAAATGCTGTGGTTCGCACAATATACTCGGACGCAAGTGTGGTGTTGAGTCATGAAGAGATAAAAGTATAAAACTCTCGGCGTTAATCAATCTCCGAGGGATGCGCCATGCATTGACTTCCTTAAGTATCGTTGGAAGTGATTGAATGCATATCTAGCCTTTACAATAACTCGCGGTGGCCTACCGATGTGTCAAACCAGTCCTCCTATCCTCCAGACAAGTTTGGTACTAATTAGGCCACCCCGGAGGATGGAAGGCTTGGTGAGCCATGGGCGCGGCGATCAATTCCACGTGTATCGCAGTAGCGCCTCCAACTACTGTGCCACACATTGAATTATACAAATAAAATATAAGAAAAAAAAACATTCTACTGTAAAAGTAGCAAGCTGAAGGAGAAGGAATAATTAAAGCAACTACGCCATGTTTGTCACCGGCTTTTTAAGAACATTTAAGGTCTTGTTTGAAACTAAGCAAGCACTTGCTTTTATCACAATAGCATATCATGCCACTTACCATTTATTTCTTTCTCCATCTAAAGCGCAATTAAGCGAAGTTAAAATCGCCTCCTTTCGATTATACAGTGGTAACTCCCATCCAAGCTTAAAACATTGCCATAGACAAGAACTAATAGCCAAGTTTAGGATTGTTACTAGTCGCTTTCTACATGCTCTATATTACAATCTATAGTGTAACCTGCACCTCCTAACAGTTTACCGAATCATCGTGGCTGAAAGCTGTTCCTGGGTGGGTGCTAGGCTGCGATGCACAGCAGGGAGATTCATCCCCTTGCACGGTGTCCCAAGCTGAAAAGGAGTTCGGCTTTTCCATCAGGAAGCTTGGCTTAGAGTGAACCAATACCAGAATCCGCCACCGTCTTGGTATCAAACTAGTCGCATGGTCGAAAATCTTTCTATGATCGACAAGGGCTGCGACTGCCTGTGGTGGTGACGACCTGGGGTAGACTTTGGCCTAGCTGACTTCGAGACTTCAGGGAACCACAATGGCTCAACCAACAAAACTACGACAATATAGAGATTACGCTGGAGTTGGTACAACCAGTGAGGTCGGTTCGTCTAAGTATCCAAGTATGCAGGTGTTATATGTCTAAATTGAAATACGTAAAATTTTAGATCCACGGATCTCGAGTCGGTTAGTCGCGAGGCTACGTGGCGCCTGCCCAGGTAGTGGATAGGAGGTTAGTCGCGGACCAAAAGCAACCTTTGCTTCCCTGAGACGCAGGTGGCTCCAGAGGATGGACTCCCTGTTTCTGATGCTCTGATTTGGCACATACTTTCTGTATTAGCTAGGCCTATTCATGCATGCGTGTGTGAGTGCGTTCTCGCTTTATGCGGATTGTATTTTACGAGTCAATTCAGTCGAAAGCCTGCAGCCAAGTGACAAGGAAGTATATGGGAGGCGGTTAAGAGTCGCCTCCAACAATTAAGCTCCATGCCCACTCTGGGAGAGCCTGGCAAGCAACCCGTGAGTGTACCCAGCCACCATGTCCAGAGCCCAACAAGCTATATGTGGGTATCATAACGCTAAACACAGTAAAAAAAAACGGGCATCATTCCCCTGACCACGAAGGAGCCTCCAATTTTGCAGCGTTGGGTAGAACGAGAACGGAGGGGCTGTTAAAATTCCAGGGCTAATGGAAGCTGCCTAGATTACAAAGAACCATGGTGACGATCTGTACCTACAATGCACGTACACTTGCGTCCGAGTCCTCGATAGAAGAATTGCTTACGCAAGCAAGAAGGATAAGGTACGACGTCATCAGCATGGCCTAGACGAGACGACGCAATCCATTCAACACCGTCTGTGACACTGGAGAAGAAAAATTTATCGGAGCATGTGACAGTAGAGGAGTCGGAAGCGTCGGCGTTCTCGTCAACACGAGGTTGTCCACGAACATCGATTCATTTAAACAACTTAGAACGCGAATCGGACGTTTACGATTAAAAAGATGTGGATCAATACCGGCTTCCACAATCTTTGTCATTTACGCGCCGACATCAAACTATGATGAAGAAGAAGTCGAAGCGTTCTATTTGGACTTGGAGAAATCCTACAGAGAAGATCACATATTCTTCAAGGTCATCATTGGAGATTTCAGCGCCAAGATTGGACCAAGAAGAACGTCTGAAGAACGTCACATTGAGACCCATGGATTAGAATGGAAAGAACAGGGTGGACAGCTATCTAGGCTTATCATGGAAACCAAGACCATGCATGGTAACTCACAATTCCAGTAGCCCCACCCTCAACGCTGGACGTGGGAGACCCCCAATGGGAGTACCATAACGAAATAGATTATCACATCATAGTAAATAGAAGATTTTGCCTAACCGATGTCGCTGTTCTTCCAAAATTCTATACGCGATCAGACCACCGTCTCCTTCGTTCAAGATTCTACTTATCGCGGAAAGGAGAAAAAGCCGCTAAATTCAAAAACAAAAGTCGAAGAACCACCCTGCACTAGGACTTATTCAATTCATTAGTTGGATGTTGGGAAGATGCCGTTGTCGACAACAACGACGAAGAATACCATCAGCTCATTCAACATCTTCACGCTAGCGCTATGAAAGCTGAGAGTTCGAAAGTCACCAAGAGACGCCTATCTCCAGAAACACTCGAGCTGATACGTCATCGTGGAATCGCACGAGCTGCAGGTAACCGCGAACTAACGTCCGAACTTGCAAAACAATGCAGACATGCCATAAAAAAGGCCTTAAAGAGAGAAGAGCAGCAGTTGTGGTCTAAGCTGCAGAGGCTGGGAAAAGCATTCGCAAAGTCCATCCAGGCTTCGCTAATTATAAGAGCAAGGTGGTTGCACTCCGACACCCAGACGGAAGACTTGGCCTCCAGAAATGCAACGGAGAAAATCGTTCACGAATACTACTCTGGTCACTTCGTTAGCCGCGTCCGCATTCCCTCACTTGAAATAAAGGAGGTTGGATGTGGTGCAACGCCGCTTCTCCCTTCCGAAATCCGACATGCCATTTTGTCGGTGAAAAATCGAACAGCACCAGGCCCGGAGAGGATTAGACCGGAACACCTGAAGAACAATCCACCAGTCCTCGTAAACACACTGGCCCAGCTCATCACACGTTACCTCTCCGAATGCAAGGTCCCTAATCAGTAGAAGACCAGTAAGAGCGTGCTATTGTTCAAGAAGGGTGACCTACACGATATCGGTAACTATCGCCCAATCTGCTTACTCTTTGTCGTCTACAAACATTTCACTCGAGTCATCCTAAAGAGGATTGACAGAACACTACACGAAGGACAGCCATGTGAGCAAGCAGGGCTTTGAAAAGTTTGGTACGATGGACGACATCCACGCGATAATAAGGCTCAGTGAAGTATCGCGAGAGTACAAAGGACCGCTCTGTCTCACTTTCGCCGATTTACAGAAGGCCTTCGACTCGATTGAGATAGAAGCAGTCATGGAAGTCCTTGATTGTCAAGGAGCTTCTACTCAGTGCATAAAGATTCTTCGTGAGCTGTACAAAAATTTCACAACGATGGTATCGGCATTCTACAACGATATTAACATTGACGTTAAAAAAGAAGTTAGGCAAGGCGATACCATCTCGCCAAAATTATTTATCGCCACACTCCAGAATGTCATGCGAACATTGGAATGGGATAATATGGGAGTGAAAATCTATGGTCGGCATTTACACCACCTTCGCTTTGCTGATGACATCGTCCTTATAACACCAAACATTGGCCAAGAGAAACGTATGCTTGACGACTTTGATAAAGCGTATGGAAAGATTGGTCTTCGACTATCTCACAAAAACGATGTTCATGGAGAACGGATTGGTTTCGCATGCCCCATTCACGCTCAACGGAACAAATATCTCCGAATGCTCCAGCTATATCTATCTAGGTCGGGAAATCAATATGACAAACGAGCTAGCTCCAGAGCTGAGCAGAAGGAAACAGCGGCTTAGAAAACTTTCAAGAGCATCGAGGATGTAGTGAAGAGAACAAAGAACATCTGACTCCGTGCCCACCTTTTCGACTCAACGGTACTTCCTGCCCTAACGTATGCGTCAGAAACCTGTTCGCTGCGTAAGCAGGGTGAAAGGTCGCTCAGCGTCATCGAACATGCATTCGAAGGGACGATGCTAGGAGTATCCCGTTGCACACAAGTAATCAATGGGATCCGAACCTCCGACCTACGTCAACGATCAAAAATCAAAGATGCCGTTCTGTGCGCCAAACAGTCGAAGATAATGTGGGCCGAACACGTAAGGCGTATGAATGACAACCGATTGGTAAGAGCCGTTAGTGACTGGATTCCTCGGGATGTCAAACCTACCGCAGGAAGACCACCGACCAGAGTTGTCAGAGTTTTTCAAGAAGAGCCTAGGAAAAAGATATGATGCTCGACGAGTCCCTAGAGCGGGCAGAACCCGCTGGGCTACCCTTGCACGCGACAGGGAAAAGTGGAAGGCTTATTGGCGCGCGCTCGGGTCACTCGACGATAAACGGACTACAGTATGATGCAGGTGAAGATTTTAGATTTTTTTTCAATTGATTGGTATGATCAAATTTCCAGAAAAATATCTACGCGTGCAAAAGATGCTGTCGCCAAGCTCAGTTCAACGTACATATCAGACGAAATCAACAGAGGAAAAGGTTAGTCATCTTCTGTTGTAATTCGCTTATGCGGACAAGCTGGAACATTCATTCGGAAGCAGCACTTCTACATTCGGAAGCAACACCTCACCTTTGGAACTTCGGCAATGACTCACTAACACATCTGCATGATGGCATATTTGTTAGAATTCTAGAAGCTTCGCCACAAGAAGCCAAGAGAATACGGAGACAGCGATAAGCTACTAGGCACCTGTTATTGAAAGGAGGAAATGGGCGGCTAAGGTGCTTGGAGAAACATTGATAATGTAGTGATGAAGCTAAAGAACAACTAGTTGTCATTCCGAGCATATGGTTTTCAAGTCTTGAATATCTTGGCGTTGCACGAGCAGCATGAAAACCACTCAGCGCTATCAAACACACCCTCGAATGATGTTTACAGGGTGAATACCCTGACCACTCATGTGATAGTGGATTTATGTGGTTCTGACTTAAAGTGGTGTTAAAGTGAACGTGAGGCTGCGACTACGTGTGTCCTAACGAAGCCTAGTGAAAAGCTGACGTTAACGATTTGAAACGGAGACTGCTGGGACCCATTTGAGTCAATTTGTAGTAAGCGAGCGGACAGGTGATACAATATAGGCGATACTTCAAAAAACGATGGTAATGTTGACCAAAAGTACTGATAAAATTAACTTAAATTTTTTGCAGCATTAATGTATTGAAGTTAAATGAGACTGAAATGAAAGCATGTTGCGGGCATCACCGAGTGAGGATGTCTCATTCGAGGAGATGGCCCACTGAGGAAGACCTGACTCGACACGAAGGCGAAGCTGCAACGTCGAGACGAACAACAATCATGGACCATCGACTCGGATCATCGGCTCTGATGAAGACGAAGACGTCGAAACGTTAGCCGAAAATAAATAAATATATTTATCAACCTCGCGTAAGCTCATCAAGAAAGAATACATTTTGAATCAATCTCGCACTTGTTATGGGAAGCGCATTGACCATTATTATTCATACTTTTGCTATTATTATTATCACTATTATTATTTGAAAGCCAATTTTCCCTTAACCTGTGTATCACTAATCAATATCTATTCTTTCTTTGATAAGCCTACACGAGATTGGTAAATAATGTTTATTTACGGCTGATGTTTCGATGGTTCCGTTTTCATCAGAGCCGATGATCCGAGTCGATGGTCCACAGTTGTTCATGTTGACAATGTGGTGTCTCCGCTCTTCGAGCTGGATCTTCCTCCGTGGAGCATCTCTCTTGAACCATACTCACTCGGTGATGTCTTTTTATACACGATGCTGGCTGTTGATAGTTGCGATTGTCCAGTGATAGCAACTGATAGCGGCTTGTTTGAAGACGACTTCGCGCAACGAAGACGCCACCTCGAGAACACGAACAACTGTGGACGATCAACTCGGATCATCGGCTCTGATGAATATGAAACCGTTGAAATGTCAGCCGTAAATAAACATTATTTACCAAGCTCGTGTAAGCTTATCAAGAAAGGATATTATTATTATTATTATTATTATTATTGCCATCGTTATTACTAATTACTATTGTTATTATTAATATTATTATTCTCAACGGATTTCCCTCACTCTGGTTTCCCTACATGTGTGGCGCCGAAACTGCGTTGAACATCTACAAGTAATGGATAGGTGGTTAAAGGGATTGCGTATATGCGGATTGCATACAATAAATCAAATCCTTGCTCTTGACTGGATTAGAACCAAACGTGTAAAAAACCTACTAGCGTTTCTGACCAACACACTGACTGACTTAGTTTTACACACCCTCTCTGTCCAAATCCATAGTTTTCGCTTACTGGAAAAGTGGCAAGCATGAACAATATGGTCCTACCATGCGCTGGCGAACGACATATCCACTTGCTCTAGGAAATCGAGATTTCACCGTGGTAGTATGGAAGGCTTCCTAGCTTGCGGGCAAATATTTGTATATTCTAGAAGAGGGTGGTGATGATTACCATAAAAGTTAAATAAAGGACAATTTGAAACTTTTTGTTTTGCTATTCGCTATGTGCCAGCTCACATTATAACGACTGCGGCAAGGTGGATTATCCATTGAAGAACAGATTATTATCAACCAGCGGTGCTCCACTGAAGAAGACCCGTCTCAGCAAAACTACGAACACACTATATCGAGAGGACGAAGCATTTTAGATATCGAGTCGGATCATCGGCTTTGATGAAGACGAAGACATCGAAACGTTAGCCGGATTGAACTTATATAGCAATTTCGTGTAAGCTTAACAATCCAAGGAGGTGTCCTACTAGTTTTCATTACAAATAATAAAACCAAAAAATATGAGGATTTAATGTTGAAAATGGCGATAATTTTTTCATCGCATGTTTCCTATAGAGGTTACGTCGTCGAACTAAGTGATAGGCGAAAAATTCATGTTTGCCGTTGCAAAGCACTCAACATTCTTCATCGCAAAGCGAAGGGAATGGTATCGGTTATGAATTCCAATCGCCTCACGTGTCATATCTCGAAAGTAAAATCATTAATTATAAATTAAGTCGTAAAAGTAGTAGTGTGATAGACATACCTTTCAAGGAAAGTCGTAAATACTCTGGGTTCTAAAACATTCTCTTGAGGCAAACCCTCTTGTTTAACGCAATATTCTGACATTTATAACCAAAAAACTCATAAAAAGTACTGTTTAAAAAGCAATCTAGGCTTTGAATTATACAGGACCTTACTGTACAAGAAGTTATTTAATTATCAAGCACGCTATTTTTCAAATTCGCATTTTAAATAGAAGAAACATTCTAGTCCAAGTGTCACAGTTTTGTTCTCCAGCGGCATGCACAAGGTTGGACTTACACTTCTAGTTACAATAAATATTATTAAGTATAAAACAATGAAGAAGAGCACTTTAGGAAAGAATATTTAGAGTGTGATTCATCTTAGAGTCTTAGAGAAGTCTGGCATAGATTTTCTGAACCTAGAAGGAAGACGGTTTTGGTAGTACGAGACGCGGGAATGAACAGCAAACAACGTGTATTTCGAGGCACATCTATCCACTATGCTGCATGGGTCGCAGTCTATTCCACTGGTGTGAAAAATGAGATAAGTTAGCAATGGTTTCAGTTATGATTTAACGTGACTTTCCGGCGATCACAAGAAATTCTACCAGCAAGAAGTTCATCCTGCCATTTTTTCTTCTAGATGTGATGCTAATAGGGCTCTACACACAAAATACTTTTCGATAATCTCGACTCAACCAAAGTGATGCTAAGACATGAGCAAAACTCGAAACCTTAGTTGAGCTTCGAGCCCACTTTTACCCCTATCCGGAGCTCACGAGTTATCCATTGTGCCGCCGAGGCCTTTGCATAGCCATTCTCTCGGCCAATTTTGTAACATACGAAATGTCTGATTTTAAATGTAAAATTTAAATAACCATAACTTTTTTCATACTAAGTTCTATTAATCGAAAAAATTGCCATTAAAATCAGCATATTTCTTCCAACAAGAGGCAATTTCAATTGTTCCAGTAGCATAAAATTCTAGAGTTCTAGAAGCGATGAATTTTTTAAAGGCGCTTTTTGCCTCGTCGTGAATGGTGAAGTATTTCTCGCCAAGGAATTTGTCAAGGTGCTTAAAGAACTGACAATAGGTAGGAGAGAGGTATGATGAATATGGCGCATGAAGAAAAGTATCGTAGCCCAACTCGCTCAACTTCTTCAGCGCTGGTTTCGCAACGTGCGGCCTAGCGTTGTCGTGGAGAAGGATTGGTCCTTTTCTGTTGAATAATGCTGGTCGTTGTTGTTGCAGTTTACGGCGCATTTCGTCGACTTGTTGTCACTACTTCTCCGGCGTATCGCTTCAATCGGATTCAAAAAGCTGTAATGAATCAGCCCGGCTGAATATCACCAAACAGTCACCATAACATTTTCTTGGTACAATTTTGGCTTTGAGGAGTGTTGCGGACCCTGATCGCAATCCAATTACCGAACGTCGCCGGTTGTCGCACAGAATCCACTTTTCGTCACACGTCACAATTTGATCAAGAAAAGAGCCGTTTTTGTTGCGCAGAATAAGAGCAGACGACACTTCAAAAGAGCGATTTTATTGACTATCGTTTGATTCGTGCGACACCCAATTGCCGAGTTTCTTTGCCTTTCCTATGAGATTCAAGTGAGTAGAAATTGCTCCTGTGCTTACGCCGAGCTGTTCTGCAAGCTGTCGAGTTTGCTTCCACTAGTGCCTTCAATTCATCGCCATCAAGTTCACTGTGAGACCCGCGACCATCCTTAACCTCGAGGACGAAATCACCAGATCGGAGTTTCGGAACCATGTCCGCACTGTTGATTCACCAACACTACCTTCACCCTAACTTAATGATATTCCGACCTTCTGCAGCAGTAATATGTCCACTCTTCCACTCATAAAAAAAGGACACGAATATCACGCTGACTAATACTAAATTTAAGCCACAACGATGCTGAGATATTTGCAAAACTCCTGTCCGCAGGTGTCTGCGGTGGGGAACGAACGCGCTATTGTCCTTTCCGGGGAGTAACCCGTTCACCACCACACCATGCAGGTTCTTTGTTTTGCCTGTCTCTCAGATATTTCTATCGATCTTTGCCACAGCAAACACCCGTCACCCGTAAATTTAGAGCCTATGGAAATGTCAAAATAATGAACCTTGAGAAAGAAACTAACACTAGATGTAGAAAGAGCATACTTTGCCCTTCAAAAATTATATTAAACATACATAAAAAACGAAATTTTTATTTGAAAAATTAAACGGAAAATTAAAGTAATAAAATCTGACATTGCGCATGCACCAACATAACCTACTAAGCTGGTGCTCTCAGACAAGTCAGTTTCCAATTTCTTGAACCCGAAGATATGGAAAACTTGACGAGCCTGAAGCGGGCTCGAATATGCACTGCACTGGTAACAAACGGACGTCACTCCCACTGATCTACCCACCCGCTTGTATCATAGTTATAGTTCTGAATATAACGTTCCCTCTATACACTGTGCTGTTATGGCTTCTCAATGTTGGGCGGTCTCTGAGATAGCACTTATTTCATAGAAAAAATTTACGACTAACATTTAGCAAAGTTGTGGTGAAACTGGCTCGCGTTCAATTACCGACATTGCCTTTCAAGCACACTAGTTAAGAAAAGAACAACTCTAGGTCCATTGTGAGGTTTAAATGGAGGCAACAACACTATACACTCTTTCACGACGAACTGTTCGTATGATGAATGTCATGTGCTTTTTCTGACGTCCCGTGTACTATTGACAGTGGTGGAGAATGGAAAACTACTAATAGCAGAAGCCGGTCTCATCAACACAGTCTTTATTAGATTTATGCGTTTACTAGATAGAAAAGTGTATACGTAAAGCACTATGGAAAAAACATCGATGCAACCGGTTGTGAGGGATTTCAGAAAGGTAATAAACGAGTATTACAGTAAAGAAACAACATCACGTAATCGACGGGAATATGTCGTTGAACGCTAAGCAAGTTAACTTAATTTGATTTCCCATGGTGAATGACAGGAGCGAAAGAAAAACTTGGTAGAATTTCTTCATTGTTATAGCTATTTAGATACATTTTAATGGACAATACCGAATTATTTTAGAACTTGGGGATAATATGGTAGTTGTAGGAGTGCTGAAACGTCCATCTAAATATCAAATGTCATTTAATGCCATTTGAACTCGTATTTCTTTCACCTCCGATGACTCCCTACTGAGCTTCACTGCCTGCAGCGGTACTATGAGTCGGCCTATCACCTACAACAGATTAGTAACCCGGCTCGCCTTGACGAAATTGCAAAGAACATCTCGATGTTATTTCTTCAGTAGAAAAACCGCAGAAAATGGCGTCGGTTCCTTTAAGGACGATGTCTGTGTCATCTTGAAGGCCGACATGGTTTCATTGCAATAGATTGCCCTTCGTAGTACCTCGTACTTCAAAAAATAAATGGAAAAATCTACGTTCTGTTGGAAAAGTGAAAACCAGTTTAGTTAAACTATTTCTCGTCTTTTTATCTTGACAATAATAAGAAATTTGTTGGACTATCTCGAGACTTCTCACCAATGGAGTGTTTTTACTTGTGAAGTATGGGAAATAATTCCATAGCAAATGACTTATCCCCTTAATATTCTCGCAATCTCGGAATAGTTGTTTAAAAATGTCCTCAGGCCAGGGTGAGAGGCGAAGTGTTAAGAACATCGCTTTGGAAGTGTGGCAAGGAGTTTACATTAGGGCGTTGGTAACGAAGTAATTAACAGTGTGCTGCAAAGCACGTGGTCGATGATTCAATCTGAACCCATAGGAATGCCAAGCTTGCTCAGTCTTGACACTCCATCACTCCAAGATCGTCAGTTGATACCAAACTTGCGTATGAGGATAAAAACGCCAACTGATACAACGTTCCGCCACCTAATTTCACTGTAGAGACCAAATATACCTTCATCCACCATTCTACCAATGTGTTTGAATACTTGGCGAAACCTTGAGAAATTACTCAAAGCTGAACGCTTTATCCTTTTATCTTTTAAAGATATTTGGCCACAAAAGAGTATCACACGACTGGAGTCTGCTATAGCTTGTTTGATTACCGCAAGCATTCATAGTGAGAAAAGAACGATCATTAAACAACCACGGTGATGCTGTGGTAATGGCAAAACTCCAACGCCAGTGCAGATTCGAAACCGCCATTACCATTTTTAAGAGCTCATCTGTTGCCCACTTCACCACGCATTCTCCTTGCTTTGTCTTTCCCGCAGCCAGTTTTTACCCTAACGGTGTCATCCACTCATCAACGGAAATCATCTGGGGAGCACAATTCGGCAGCGAACCCAGTTATGCTGAGGCTTTAGTCGATATCACAACGCTTAACTTTTTATTTAATGCCCATTGTTCTTTCTTTTTTTCTTTTTCTTTCAAAAATAAAAACAGTATGTGGAAAGTAAAAAATTATACATTGTGACCTTCAATCATGTAAAGGGTTTAAACATCAGTTATCGATCAAGCAAAATTAGCCCTTAAAAAACCATTCAGCCTTACAGAAAGAAATATGAATCACTGCTTAGTGGATTTCGCTTTGCCCATTTGTGCTGGAACCCCTAACCGATGACGGCGTCAAGACCAGATCTTAAGAATCTTTGAAGTTTTAACTTTAGAATTTTCCAATACCTTTCCAATAACTGACTCGCCAAATCAAACGCATGCTTTCAACGAACGGCTCGTACGGCAGTCATTTTTAAGTTTTCTCGTGCCCAAAGGTTTCTGTTCCCTTCGCGGGAAATGAAGACGGGGATCGAAAGCGATAAGTTAGTTTCTTGCAACGATGAAATAACTGGTTGTTGAATCAGCAGCGAACACTGCTTGGCTACTGGAAGCGAAATTTCCTATCCGAGTCAGAACTGAGCCGAATGGAAAAGAAGTGTGAGAGGTCGAAATTTGTACGATGACTTCCCAGGCGATAGGTAAGTGGAGCTGTTGGGAGGTTTTGAAGAAACTAATGAAAAAATCAAAAACAGCCTTAGAATCGCTTTGATTTTCTTTTACCCTAAAAGTTAAAAGTATAAATCTTGTATATCCTATATATATCCTGACAGTATTGCCAAATAACGACAATAACGACCATTCAGCCTTAAATGTAATGTTGTTTGAGACGAGTTAAAGAGTTCTAAGACATAATCGAATACACCAAGCCACAGGCTAAAAAACTTCAACAAAGACAACAATTACGGATGGGATTCCGTTGCATCGCATATTTCTTCCACTCCATCAATTCCGAGACTTTCTTCCAGTTCCATCAACTCCGTTACTTTTTATTTTATGCACATATTATGGCAGAAAAAGCCTTCAGTTGTTGTCAGCATTTCATCTTATCAGATGAAACCGGTTCGTCCGAGTTCGCTTTCGCTTTGGCACTTTCCCGTACGAGTGGTCTGTTCGGATGTGTGGATAGCGTCGATCTCCTCGCCTTCAAGACGGCTCCGCCCCGATGCCGCTCCTCCCACCGGCAGCAGCCCGTGCGCCTTCGTTCTCAACGTTCGCGAATTCCACTACTGTCTACTTTTGAGACGTCTTATCAATGTAGCGAAATCAATGTACGCAGCAGTCGTCCTCTTTCTGTATTCGATTCTTTCTATTTCAATCATTGTGCAAGGTGGGGACGTTCACATTCAGTGCCTTTTCATTGTTTCCTGCTCTTGTTTTTCTCTAATTTTATTGGTGTTGTCTGTTTAAACGTGTTTTGCTCCAATAGGAAACTGTTCAGCAATTATTCTGACTGCACTAAAATCACCTCATCATTGTATTTCTTGATGACAAGTTAGGCCCATGCTGGTGTAGTTCTTGAGAAACGCGAGGTTTTGAAGATGGCCACTTACGTTGGAGCTTGTTTTTTTGATCCAAATTAAGTAAGTTAATAACTAATACTACTATTACATTGCTCAGACGATAGCGTAATGCATCCCATGATCATTCGCGTTTCGCTCACCTTGAGTAGAAGAGTTGCATGGCTTCACTGCGTGTAGGTGATCACTGATTGGTGCCCAAGACATGAACAATAGCCTCCATCGTCCTCAATTAGAACATCGACTGCGTCTTATTAATTATAAATGGTTAGATGTCAGTGCAGATCGCATTCTTTTTCCGTACTGGCCTGCATTCCATTCTGCGCTGACCTTATCAATAATAGACGAATTCACATCCGGCGTTTTCCTTCAGTCCTGTGGTGTTTTTGACTCGCATGGGCCACCAGCTTTCGCAAACGTCTCATACAAATGTTTTGGGTATTTGCTATTTTCTCAGCTTACGACAAAAAATAAACTAGCATAGTTGCAGCCTGAAGTCTAATATAATCAGACATCTCAGTTACGATGTGCTGGCAGTGAATCCATTTGAAGCTCACTAACGGGCAAGTGCAATATAGCCTCGAGAAGAAGTTATTGTTCCCAAAAAGGGAATTCAGAATTTATAAAGCGTGAATATCTCGATAGTAAAATACTATTCAAAGCAAAGCTAAAAATTGAATTCTTATCAATGAAAGAATACCTAGACAGTTGAGTCCTCTTTTTTGCTGCCAGTGTTCTTTCCTTTTATTCTCATCGCTGATAGTAAATCGGAAAGTCTTTTAACATAAAACACTTCATATTTGACGAGATCAGTCTTACTTTCTAAAATTAACTGATTAAATAACGTAGTAGTACTGGTGTCGTTCATCATGGCCACAGTGCGCGTTCGACCCTGCAATGGGCTCAGCACATTTCTCATCTCTCCCGAACAATTAAAATGTCGATAATAAGACTCGTCTTTCACAAACATCTCATGAAAACGTTCTAGGAATGTTTCTCAACCCACGACAATAAATGGGTAGAATCTTTTTGAAATGTATCCGCATAGTTTTGACTTTTTTCCTCGTATAGCATTTCTCATAGGAATTTTTGTGTTCTTAAGCAAAGTTTTTGGGAAAAGAAAGCTTAAAATTAGACGAAGAAGCTTGAAGCTTTGCACACAACCTTATTTGCTGATGAAAAGCTGCTATAACGCTCTGACAGCGGCTAATTGTAATCGGATATGTGTAGGGAGTGGCTCTGCTTGGTTGCTGATCGTTTTATTGCTTCCGATTATTTCGCTTAGAATGCAAAATATGAAGAAATTTACCATCAACAGAGCCGACGTTTTACGTAAATCTCAGTTTTCCTGCGAGACAGAATCACCTTACTGAAAGCAGTGGGAGTAATGGACCAAGCCGGCAAAACTATCTTCATTACTCATGAGCACTCAGAACATTATTGGGAGAGCACTATTTTCTTGAGAAGCTCACTTTGGAACACTTGGATGTAGATCTCAAGGTTTGTTCATTGCTCTGTAAGAACCAAGTTTCTGACCGGAAGACATCTGGAATGCGGTGTACCTTGAGGGTTCTCAACGATACTTTCCGCTTTTTCAGTCAGTTCGCTTTAGCTGTATCGGTTAACTGTTGTCCACCGAGCAGACAATAACTCCTGAATCGAATACTGTCCTTTATTATTGACTGGCTAAGTGAGATAGCTGTTATAAGATTTCTAGCAATGTCGTTAAGCCTGACACCTCCACTTCTGCCATTTCTCACCGTGAAAATTTCACACGCGCTCTCCGTCTTCTTTTTACATCTTCATGATCTTTTACATAGTAATTACTAGAGTATTAAACCTTCTTACAGTTAATGCGATAGAATTTCCATCTTCCGAAAACTGCGCAATACCGATGTGAACGTGCTTCGTAGCTCCTCAATAGGCCAACAACTAAATGAAAAAAAAAAACGTTAGAAGCTCCAACTTTGGATTTCGAACGAAAAAATTCAAACTTCGTGCTTCCTGACCACCATTTATTGTGGCATTGGAATGTGTATTTCATCGCATTTGCATTATTCCCATCAGAGCTAGTGCTGCATACTAATTTTGTAGAAACCTACGGGCTTTTTTTACTGCATTGTTGGAGACAAGACTGAGGAAAATTGTAAATTGTTGTGAGCGCGGATAACGCAGTGATAGAGTGATAGAGATGTCGCTTAATAATAAGCGCAACGCCCTGCTCCGACTTCGCCCAGATCACCAACTCTGCCATTCTCCGGGTGTGGGAGCATTGTGTCAAACATTTGTGGAAGTTCCCTCTGCACGCATATCACAAAATCCAAGAAAAACCAACGTCTATCAGCATTCTACGACATTTATGAAGAAGGCTAAAATTCTTGAAACATCGGCCGGACTAATATGAACAAAGAGACATTTGTATATGATGAACACATGGAAACGAATCGAATGACAGGTGTGCTGGGATCCACGCATAACATGATGTCAGGTCGTCTAAAATGAAAAAGTTTAATAGGCAAGTCTTCAACGAATACCCGTTCCAGGGTCTATTATGGGCGTTTGTCTCGGTGCTCTCAAAAAATTGGTTGCCTAGTTTTGAAAAATCAGAAAACAACTTCAAACTTTACGGCCTTCTTAGGCATGAAGACAAGTTCATTTACAACAAAAATCATCTACGTCGAATAGCTTGGTCTTGTCTATGCAGCACTTCGTCATCTGAAATGCAAAGTGAATCCATGAGGTGGAACCGATGAAATTAGGTACACAGCTGGAGACGCCCACAGACAGTGGGTGAGGTTTGCAACTTCTACGTGGGATGCACGAATTCTCCGTCACCATCTTGCTATCAACGATAAATTCGGTGTGATTAAAATTCTTTTGGGAAAGTTCCATTGTTTTTCAAATATTCTGGGCCGCAGCAATTTCTTGCTTAGTTTTTTAAAAGTTTTGAAACACAAATATGTTTATCTGACTGACTTTCAGAATGTGGTAATGAGAACGTCAATAGCCAAACATCGTTAATTAAGATGTGTTCAAAAATTAGTTAAGAAAACCGGTTTTCATTTGATGCTTTCGCTTCCGTTTCAGCAGTATAACGTCTTCCAGTTGGCCCGTCATCCCTAGAACGCAACAGAGCACGGCATTCGGTTGACTCTTTTTGAATTCGCTTCGCTACAGTAACTTGGTCAATCGTCTTTCTCTTTGAGGTGCTGACTGATTCTTTGACATCGTCACTGTGACCTTTAGGAGCAGCATTCAGCCTTTATTCAGTGCAAAACTCTTAATCCGATTTTTTCAGAATCCTTTGTACTTCGTATAAAATCCTCTACTTCCATTAGAACTATAAAGTGCTACGCATACCAATTTTCCGTGACAAATAAATCTCATCGAAGTCAAACGCAACTTCTCTTTGTACCTTTGCCTCCCTTCCTAACTTTTTCTTTTTCTTTCCTCCTTTTTCCCTTTGTTCACTGCTATTTCCTCCTCTCCATTAAAATAATCACAGTTTCCAAGCCTATCTAATCACTCACGAGCTTAATGGAACTTAATTGCTTCTGTTCTCGTCATTTCTCTACGTCTTCCTAAACTAGATAAACTAGGCAGCTATGTTCCATGAATTCATAGACGTCGCCACAATAAATTGGCAACGTTTCAGATTTAATCCTCTATCAAGTAGATTTTTTCCATAATAGTTTTAAGTTTTGTCTTGACTGGTAAGTCTTCTTTAACATCGAACTTCGATCTAAAGCAACAGTTCACCAGGTAGTATGGTCGCCTGAGCCAAGAAGTAATTCGAAGTTTCCATATATAAGCTAATCAATGAATACTACAATGGTCTATAAGCCGATGCTATTGCACAGCCAGTCAAGCTGCCAGTAAGCACTTTGTCGCCTAAAGCAATAAAAAAGGGCATCATGCTAAAAGTGCGGTGCTCATCGTATCCCTGGAGAAAACAGAGCTCACTGAGCATATCTGTTACTTGACAGCAATCAATAGAATTCACTGGGGTCAAGTCAAGATACTCTGTAATTAATTGTATGACAGGGAATAAAAGTGATATGTGAGGTCTTCAATGATCACCCACTTAACTACGACTTTGTTACTACATTTCGTTGTTACGCCCATCCAGTGGAAGACTCTGGAGAATTTTTTGGAGAACGTTTGAGTGATTGTCTCTCAATGGGTCCATAAATCTGGTGCCGTAATTTCACGGCTTGCAATTAAATGACAGATCCAAATCGGGAAAGGGCTTGTGCCCTTTCAATGGGTTCTCTAAAGGCTAGGTGTCATACTAAACATAAAGGGGAGCACATTTGGTTGTTTTGAAAATGTTTTTGTATATGACTCGAGATGTACTTCACTAGTGTTGGCACTTTTTTCGGTTGATAAATTCACATGTTAGCTTGTAGCCAGGATAAATCGTTTCGCAATGTTTAATTAGCACTAATGACAAATTCTTGGTAAGAGATCTCTTTGCGTTCCAAGATTTAGGTTTTAAACAAAGCAAAAACATCAGCGTAACATAGACGTAAGCTTAGTTAAATCTTTCTGTTTGATATATCAAGCTCGATGGGTTTCCCATAATAATTGAATTTCAAGCCATCCGATAACAGTTGACTTCGATACTAATTTTCCATTTGCTCCCTACTACAATTTTGTGATTTCCACAACAGCCTCAGATTAACTGGGTTCAATGCCGATTTGTGCTCCTCAAATCAATCTCACTGACGGGTGATTGTTAATGGCAGTATTGGGTAGAAAACTAGCTGAGAGAAACGCAAAAGACCTCAGTGGTAGTGTGTAGTAGGCGAGCTTCCGGAAGGGTAATCGTGGTTCAATCTGGCCCGGGATCCAAACTTTGAGAATATATCAGCATCGTTGTGGTTGTGTCAAAAGCGCTTTTAATGGAAAACAAGTGAGACAATTTACAACAATGCTGTGGGAGATATATAACTAGCAGTCGAACTTGAACGCCTTAAGTGTAAGGCACCACTGATTGAGAGAATGTTGCTGTTTGTATGAAAAAGCCCATCATTTAACCATTTAAAGCCTTGCCAACAATATTAACAGCTTGGGAATCGTCTCACTGAAATCACTGCTTATTTCATTCATGAAACCTAAGTTTCTCGCAAAATAGGCGCGCTGCACTTTTTGAGGATAATAGGATAAGACTAGAGATAAGAAGATAATGCGTTCGGTATTGATTAATCCCTGAAGGTATGCTCCACATACGACTTCGTGATGCATAGTTGGGATGACTGAATGTCTGGTCTATACAATGGCTTCTGCATCTAATGATGTGTCATTTCAGTGTTTTTATCCTCCTAGACAGGTTTGGCAGCAATTTGTCGATCCAGATGGTTAGGGAGTTTGTAAAGAAAAAAGAACGTGTGAAGATGGTCAACGGGGCTGGAATTCATTTTTTCTATGATAAAATGGCTGCAATAAACTAGGAAACATAAAAAACTATTTTTAATAGCGATTTTGGAGCTTTCAGAATAGCATCATTTTCAATGAATAACGTGCCCTTCTGCGTCACTTTATTTACGTTGTTTTCATCCATTAGGCAACACACCTCGGTGCCTACCACTACTTCTCATCCATTTCATTCTTCCTCTAAAACCAACAGCCATTTCTACTTTTTCTCTTCCCAGATAATCATTGGCCTTACCTTTATGCAATGCTATGGACTTTTTTGTCGAGGTTAACGATAGCTCGTAATATGTGGAATCGAGGACTGCTTCAGAAATTATGGGTTGGGGGAGACGAAGCAAGATTTCGTGACATATATTCTCGGATTCCATTGCAAGATCTTTTCAAGCTATCGTGGAACGTAACCGGTAGCGAACATCAAGCTGTCGTAAGAAGTGACTACGACGGAAAGAAGAATTGAATGAATTGAGTTTGGGTTACTAGAACGATACGGTTTGAAAATCAAATCGAGAAGAGGTCAGGGAGCCGAAAAGCGAGCGGAATACCTATTTATGTTTTTTGTAGTGTTTCAAAAAACCAACTTTTTTTTATTTTGTTTGTTTTACGGAAATTGGGTGCCACTATAATGACATTACAGGTCAGTACATTGTAGTCATTCGGATGATTTCTGGAAGGATTAGTGCACTACGAGAGCGCAACGTCTATGAGCAATTGAGCGTGAAATGCATGAATGGAGACCATTCGATATCGGTCGGCCTGACTAAAAGGCTCCGAAAGTGACCACGTTCATCACGAAGAATTTAAACCATATTATCGCTTTTTGTGGAGCAGGGCAAAGGGAAAAAATGTAATGATGTTTTTATAAGCCTGGCTGCCACTCGTAAACTATAATTAGTTTAATAAGGACTCTATGAAGCAACAATAAACTCCATTTGTTCCTATCTCATACTACAGCTGCTTGGTGGACTCTACTTGCTTGGAAGGCGCAAAGAGTTCCTTTGCAATGATCAGCTGAGCTTCCTGAATGATATGCGGAATTCCTAGACCTGGATGACTCCAACGAAACCTCTCGCATCACAATAGGACGCTCGAAAATACCTCTCACTTTCGAAAAAGTTATAAACTAACGGGGGATACATTTATATATATGTATATATGTGTAAATATATATACGTATATATGTACGTGCCTACATTCATATGCTTAGGAAGAATAAAGCGTTCGACGTTGATTAGTCAGTCCCTTGCGGAAATGGCATGCCTTCGACCCCATTAGGTATCGTGGAGGTTATTGAACGCGTTTTTGGTATATAAAAGTTGCTTGTCAGGCCCATCAGTGTATCAAACTAAGTGTTCATATTCTGCTAGACAAGTCTGAAACTAAATCAGCGACCTAGGACGGATAGAGGGGTTTTCTCAGACAGCGGCTTTGAATATATGTATATATATATTTTTTTCACCATGTAGTAGGTGCTTTAAAAACGCTGGCATTGACATAAAAATAGTTTCTTTTTCAAATTTTTATCGAGGAGAACCTTTTATGAATGCTTTTAAGAATGCTTGGGGTTTGCCTAGGATTTGAAATTTAAAGAGATTTGCCACTTCACATCTTTTCCTCAACCTTCTTAGCCTAATGTCCATTTGACTTCGAATATTTTTATAACAGAGCATAGATACGTGTAATGAAAGGTAATCAGTATGAAACGTCCGATTTCGAAACTTTTGTAGTTTTCTGATATTGCAAGTGGATAATCAGCTGCAAGTTTCCTGGGCTTGTAATTTCTCTCCAGATTGTGTGGAATCCATTTATGGAGCTTCTTAGTTTTTTTTGGTGATATATCTTGTTCAAAGACAACATAGCAAGTTCTCGACTAGTTTGTCGTAGGTCTGCTTCAACTGTTCTGTACTGTTCATCAAGATCAGAGATGGCTATGAACTTCCCACGATCCTTGACTGTTAGAGTTGGATCTCTATATTCAAAGCTGTCGATTTGACGATGATTCACACAAAACTGTGCAATAATATTATAAGCAGTTAATGGAACTTTCTGAGATAGACGGAGGATGATTTCATTCCGGCGCGTACCTACTGTTTTTGATCCAAATTGAAGCAAACTTTTACAAATTTAAGAGAGTTCCTAAATTGCTAGTCGTAACACTGTTTTGTGATTAACAGAGCTTATAATTTAAGACTTCTTCAGATTTTGACTTTATACTTCGAGCCCTTTACTCAAAGGTAGACTTTTCCCAATGGAATGGCGCGTCTTCATCAGTGGTGCAGCGTCCAACATAATTTCTGTTTGATTAATATTTTGCAATAGTAGCAGGTGATATTCATCGAAAGCAAAGATATTCAACCAAAGCCTTCCTTCGAGATTGTAATCACAAGCCGTTAGCACACCCATTATGAGTCGGAGCTTTGCCCGTGTAAGTAAATTTTCTTTCAGATGGCGGTGATTCCTAGGAGCCTTTCTTCTGGTTGGGATATAAATTCTGTCTGCAAATCAAGTATTTTTCATTCCGTCTTGAATGAAGTGTTGAAATGTGGAGAAAGGTCCTATCAGTAGTCATCGTAACTAGATATTCAGGGGGATCCTTTCGCCATAGTGAATAATGCTAGCATTTAAAATCATCCAGCTGTTTAATCTTTTCTCGTGTTTGCACTTATTGAAATTATTTCCGCAGCTTTTGTTAACAGCTGGAATGCCCTCTTAAGGGTAAAACTTCGAAATCATTTCTCACACGCTTTCTATTCCTTTAAAAAGGCCTAAAAAGCAACATAAGAAAATTGAAGTACTGCTGAAGGTAAGTAGAGAAACAAAGAGAAGCAGCTGAGATCTTTTCAGTTCTTGATGTCCGCTGCAAAAAGAACGAATTTTTCGCTTTTAACGAATCACGTTTTGCCGGCGGCTCATATAGGGTTTCGGTATCAGTGATTGAGTGATTAGTGATTGGTACTCCAAACATTTTTATGTTGCACGGAGAGACGTCATCAACTTAAAGCTTTTTTCAGTAATGATGAAAATGGCCTAAGTAGTGAGAAGGAGAAAATACGGTAATGAATGAATTGATGTATAGTGTAAATCAGAATGAAACTTTCTCACCACTAACTGGTTTCACTAGCACGCCATACCATATTTTGGTTTATTTATGGATTAAATGAAGACGTGCTTATGAGATTTCATTGGTTTAGTGATTTCTGAAGACCAGCTGAGGAGAATGCTGAGTATTCTCGGACGAGTCTGTTTCCAAGCTGATGATCCTGTGAACACGAAATTTTTGATTAGGCCTGACTAAGAATCATCGTGCCGACCAAATTCTTCTAAGTAGGATCGTATGACATTCACCTACAGTTCCAAAAATAGCTGCGATTCTATACAACTACAATGATGCTGAGATATTTGCAAAACTCCGAACCGGAGGTGTCTGCGGTGGAAAGCGAACGAGCTATTTTCGGAAACAAGCACAGAGTCGATAGTTCAATTTCGTGCTCCTGGCGAAACATGCCATCCACCATCCATCCTCAGGAGTCCGCGAATTGATGCCAAGTTTATCTGGGAGGACGAAAACAATAGCTTGATGTCGGCAGACTACTACAAGTATTGTTTGGGCCAGATATGAATTCAACCATTTCTTTGATGTCACGAATGGAGTTGAATGAGTGGTGCATCCTACAGAGAATGGTGAAAACTGAGCGCTTTATCCATTATTCTCTATCGTTCTCGGCCGACTCTACAGGATGGCGCTTAAGGCCTTCTTGGATGCTTTAGCAAGATTAATGAGTTTTGTACGGGTACTGTTAAGTATAAGAAACCTTCGCATTGCTGGTGAATTTCAACAGCTATGAAAAGTTAGCAAATAAGGGTGTAAAGTAGGTTCTGCACTACGACGGTAATTTATCGAGGTAACATGAAGTTGCAAACTATTTGGCTCCCGAGCTATAAAAGCCGGCCTCATTAAGCTGCTACTATGAAGGTTTTTTTATTTACCCGAGATGTTTAGAATAATGTCGTGAGGAGTACTGTAAATCAATAGTGCAAAATAAGTTATAACGTTAAAAATCTATTCCATTTGTATGTATTCGGCAAACTTATTAAAACATAAGGGAAATAACTCGGAAAAATACCACTGCATTAGTTTTTAACAGGTCTAAAGAGGGCATCCTACAAATTTTCTTCTCTAATCAAATAAAATCAATGGTGAAATGGAAGCATTTGCTAGTCTTTAGAGAACTAGAAATGTCTTATGCCCATGGGAACTCTACTATACTAAAAAATAGGAAGGACCGTAAGAACTGATATCGTCACAAAATTACGAAACAGTAGCCAACCAATAACTGCGACATGCAAAGCATAAAGGACTCGGAGTCGAACAATCCCTCAGGGATGCGCTATTCATCCGATCCCATTAAGCACACTAAAAATGGCCGAATACATATTTGATATATGCAATGAACTTAGCAATATTTCAAGTGAGCGTTTCTATCCTCTCACACAACTCTAATAGCAGTTTGTAAACTCCAGAGCGAAGAAACTGAAAGCTAAGTGTAATCAGAAAGCAGGGTCGAGTCAACGTGTACATTACGAGGCGCATTTGACCATTGGGTTACAAAGTAGCATGTGTACTAAACATATTTGGTGGGTGCTATTACTAACCATTTCCCATGCAAGGAGAAAAACAAATTCTTTCCCTATGCAGAGAGAGCCCTCCCAGTACATACGCCGAAACCATGAAGCTTTCAGGTTGCAACTAGTCGTAATGGCACCGAAATCCAACTATCCAATTTTCATGCGCTGCTCGGCACTTTCACTGCCAGTTGCGAACCTCATGGTAACAGCAGTGCGTATCGATTCCCTCGTTAGATGACACCATTTCGGAAAGAAAAAGTCTGGGTTGCTAATGGTGGAGACCTAAGAATCGCAGTATCAGAAGACCTAAGACGTGTGAGTGAAGAAGAGCCGGCTGGATGGCCAATAACGCGATCAGCACGACGTAAAGAATTCAGTGAAACAAATGAGGTCCATGAGTCACTTGGAACAAAATAACAGTCCAAATGATTTCTTAATTTTACTCTTCGAGGAAATTTTTTGCAGAACATTCCGATTCTCGTTAATGGCTCAGCATGAATACTTCATTGGAAGCAGGAAATATTGAGGTGCACATGAATGTAGTGTTCTGTGACTGTAATTTCTTTCTATATTTAACTTCTATTATTTCGAATAACTCACTTAAACGACACCGAAATCTGCAATTAATCTGAAGGCACTCTCCATCCCATTCCCATGGATTTCCACGTATTCTCGCTCTAGTTTTGTTCTCTTGTTTTATTTTTCTATTTCTCTTCTCATCATTTAAATTATATGTACTAGCATTAAGGAATCGCTTGTGTACTACCATGGACTGGTGTCTGGATAAAGGGCGAATCGGAGTTCAACATAACTCAGCGATCCCTTGGTCCACTCGGTTCCTGTCGGGCAAAGCATAACGATCAGTACCTGCTGAGTAGTGCCACGTGAGTGTGATTAACCCATTGATTGAACAATTAACTAAAAATACACATAAGCGAATGCACCCCCTAGTTTTCACGGTGTAGTGCAACATCCGAAAAGCAACACTAAACGGCAGACTAATATCATATCATCCTGAAATACACTAGGTGCATGTCGTTCTTGAACTCAGAAATGATACATGCCTGAAAGGAATGAGGCCTTGGCTTTCTTATAAGAGCGTTTTTGTTTTTGTCTAAATTGGGTAAGCAAAAAGGATGAAAGGATAAAACTCTCGGCGTTGATTAATCCCTGAGGGATGCGACATGCATTCGGCTTCATTAGGTATCGTTGGAGGTTATTGAATGCATACCTGGCCTTTACAATGACTCGCGGTGGCCTACCGATGTATCGAGCCAGTGCTGCTATCCTCTCAGACAAGTCTGTTATCAACTTGCCAAACCAGGAGGGATGGAAGGCTTGGTGGGTCATGGGCGCGGGCATCGATTCCACGTGTGTGTCGCAGTGGCGCCTCCAACTACTGCGCCACACGCGGTCATAAATTGGATATGTAGCCAGCAAAATAACAACTCGCAGACACTTTTAAACTGTTCCACGCATGAACCGCTTGTCATTCTCACAAACTTGTAGTCGTTCTTCATTTCAGTAATCGAGGCGAGTGCTACCGATGTATCATCGTGTTTCCTGTTCACGCTAATGTTTTACAATACAAAACTAGTACGTGATTTATCGACGATTACGTTCTTCACTTACCTTTTTTCTCAAAGAATTTGTACAATGTGATTTACAAAAAGCCCAGTAGATCAATAGCACAAACCTTTCGTTCTACCATGTTCAGTCATTTTTCAAATAGATTTCTTAGCACAGTGAATCACTGATACCTTGGCCTATGCCATGTACTAATGAAAACAGTTCGGTACACGTTACTCAATTATCCAAGTCAACAGATACCTCAGTATCCAGAAAGATAAAGATAAAAAAATATTTTGTGCCTATTCTCTTTTATGGCAAGATATAATGTGAAATGCGAGCACGTGACGCTCAGATATGAGCAAAACTCGGGGCTTTCCCCGGAGCTCATTGCCGGTTCGAAACCCACCTTAGGTTCTCAGTCTTGCACACATCTCAGGATTTTTGTGGCTGTATTTGTATACTTTTACAGAACACCATATAGACTATATTACTATATTTATAGCACATATTTAATATGCACATCATTCTCACTAGTGGAAAGCAACCAACTGTAGCTATTAAACACATTCGTCCTCTCAAATGAGCTCTCCTTTAGTGCTGCTGAGATATTTGCAAAACTCCGGACCGCAGGTGTATGCGGTTGGTAACGAACACGCGCTGTTGTCCTTACCGGGGAGCAGCACACTTCACCACCACACCACCCGGGTCTTTCGTTTTGCCTGTCTCTCAGTTAGTTCTATCGATCTTTTTGCCATCAGCAATCACCCGTCAACTGGATTGATCTGGGGGGCGCAAATCGGCAACGAACCCAGTTAAGCTGAGGCCGCAGTTATAATCACAATTTAACGTATTATTTAATGCCTATTCTTTTTAACGGCAGGGTATACATTGTGAAATATAACTTCAATAATGCTGAGATATTTGCAAAACTCCGGACCACAGCTGTATGCAGTGGGGAACGAACACGCGCTGTTGTCCTTACCGGGGGCAGCGCACTTCACCACCACACCACCCGGGTCTTTCGTTTTGCCTGTCTCTCAGCTAGTTCTATCGATCTTTTGCCATGAGCAATCTCTCCTTTGTTGACTAGATAAAGGCTCTGTTCGAGGCTTATTCGATCCATGGAAGTGTGAAGTGGAAATCAACGAAACAGTTATGAGACGATCTTCATGGTAATTCAAAACTCGTTTGAAGCCTCTAAAGAGCCCAAAGAGAGCGATCGTTGTTCTACATATCACAAAGTGTGGAGGAGGATATGCCCTCTAGAGGATACATGACATTTTCGCATCCGACATCTTCTACTCCAAATGTCATGACTCCGGATTTACAAGCAATCGAACACGCCCCCGTGGATGGGAAGTGTGAGATAATGCTTACCAATCAAAACAATAAGAAAAGTGTTGTGATTTTTTATTACGGAAGTAATATAGTATTTGTAGGGTTCGCTATGCTTATTTTTTCGTCTTCATTTAAGGGAAAAATGTAATCACCTTATGATATAGGAAGAAACTTTAATTCCTATGCTATTCATGTGCATTATATATTCAAATAACGTTTTCCTCCCGTTGGGATACTGACGTGGGAATCCAAAATTTGTTATAATACAGCCGGATTTTAACAAACATCAGCATTTCTTCCATTTTCTTCCCGTTGTTTTTTACTGCCAATATGATTAGATTCGTATGTTTAGTAGCGGCTGCGACTTCAGAATCTGTTGCTTTCTTTTGTCACTAATATACTGGCTGCTGGTCGGGCTTGTTTTTCCAGGAACATCGGAGTAATGTTTCTAGGGCATCCGTAATCAAACAGTCGCTGAGCCTTTTTTATTGAAGCGAAGTTTACCGCCCTGCAACTGCCCCAAGACTAATCGACTACGGCTTCATTGGCCGATTGCCGGATTTCCTTTCGTATTATCTTATGATATTGCACGTCAGTATACAACATAAAAACTCAAGTTCTAACCAAGTATGCATCAGGGTCAAAAAACACTCGTCCCTTCATTGACTGACCCTCGAGCAAATTCTGTTGTTCCTGCAAAACAATTCAAATGTATGCTTGTGAAAGCTCACCCTTCTCAACATACGAGCTTTTCAGCTCCAGACGAAATCCCTAGTGCCCCAAGCATCTTCTTTGAAACGGTATCTTTTTTCAGCTTTTAGATAAACATATGAGTCCTTTCAACTATGTATCCAACTCACGTCAAAAGGATTTATTTCATAAATTTCTCTTTAATAGTAGGTACTGCTTGGAATCGTTTACATAATTCTGTGAAATCTATTAGGTAGAAAGGAAATATGCTTTTAGTCTTCGCTCTTTGATTGGACGATGAGCAAGTCGGTAGCAGAATAACATCACAGTACTCAATATTTAGATTTAGACTTCATGCTTTCCTTACTATAGAAATTCCATAAAGATAAGATCATCACAAGAAAAGATTGACCTTGAAAGTATTGGATTGTGACTTGGTTATGACTATTCCTGGTGTTGCTGATGACACTGGTAACTAGAAAACTAGAAAACTAGTTGAGAGATAGGGAAACGAAGGATCCGCATGGTGTAACGGGGAGCGTGTTAGCCTTGGAAAGGGTAATAGCATGTCTGATCCCCACCGGAGACATCTGCGGTACCCAGTTCTGTAAATATCTCAGCATCATCATGGTTCTATCTCGCATAATACCCTGCCGTGAAAATTTATAGTAGGCAACAAATGAGAAGCTAATATTATTACTGGTTTTTGAATTATTCTGTAAAATAGTTTATTTCGCCTATAACTAACGAAATTTTTGGGGAATTTTCAGTAGATCACAAGCCGAGACAGCTCTAGTCAAAATCTGGTGACTAGTGAGTTTGGCCACTTAGGAGGCCTAATAAATAGGAAGAATCTTCTTCATATGTACTGCCACTCTGCTTTAGGCGAAGACAATTAATACAGAGACATCTTTTATTCAACATAATATGTGGTAAATTTGTAGAAAATATGTAGTACCTTTATTTCGGTATCAGTACTATCTAAGTTACCATTGCGATAGAAAGAACTTCAGAACGTTCTTCAGTGAGCGCACCATGCCTGCGTGCTGAAAAGTTATCACCACCATCCTTTCAAATAAGACATGTTTCATGCTCCTGATCGAAATTGTAGAACTGAATGGGGAATGAATGTGCAGTGGAAGATTCTCTTCATGTGATAGGGTCACCTTCGACGACACCAGTAGCACAAAACTTGTCTTTTTTAGCCTAAGAAGTGTTCTTACCGCTGTAAAAAGTGTTTCGCAGAAACTTGAAAACGACGACTTTACTCAGGTTCAACCGATTTTTGTAATCATGACTATGCCATCATGACCGAAGAAAGTAGGGATTTTTCTGGGTTTGATTTTATTCTCGCACCATCCTAGTTGATGGCAATAGCGATTATTTTGTCGAAAGCTTTAACATAAGTAACCATAACAATCATTCTTCTCTGCTCCAATGTTCTTGCCGGTGGATGTTCTTGCCAAAGGGGAAATTGAATTTATCTCATCTAACTCACCGGATTTCTCACAGAGGTGCAAATAGGGCATACGGGGCGATCAGCGTTTCAGTTCGTTGATATTATTGGCCAAATAGCGGAAATGCCATTGCCCTTCACCCTCTTGCTGCTTGGATAGGTGAACTTTTTCGAATGACAGAGATCTTGTTAACGATGATGCAAAGAAAAACACAAATTTAAGTATTTTAACCGAAAAAAATCTTGGTCTCACTGGATAAGACGGTTATGGTACTCAGGGGTAAAACCTACAGACATCAGGAGAGGTTATATCATCGATGCTAATATGATTCCTATTGGTATAAACCTTTGCTGCTTCCACTTCTCCCTTCCCCCCCTCCCCAACAAAAACTTGCATTTTTGACACAACAATTTTTACCAGGGCTATCCATGTCTTCTTCACAGTTTTTGTGAAACACAAGTTTTCGGCTTCGAATGAATAATGATGGATGGAAGATATTTGTGGAAATCTCACTGAGCACTTTGGGACAGAAATTGTACAAAAAACGCGAGCTCACCTATTCCACCAGTCTCCTTTAGAGGCATTGAAAGCTGCTAATGGAAACAAAATGCTCTACTACAGTTACTCCAATATCGATGATTTTTTCTGTTTGTGCCAGGTTTTTGTTTGTGGGTTTTTCTAGTGCATTCTATCTTGCTAGTAACTTAACATAACAAAGGATACTGTAAATGGCGTAAGGATATTGAATACATTTCTCAAAATACTCAGGTGCTGCAGTAAAAAGCATAGCTCGCTCTTTTTTTATTTTCAAGAGAAGTCAACGAATAGCAGTTCTTCATTCCAGCTCAATGTATCTTCGATTCAAGCATGACCATCGACCGATGTCGACATCATTTCAGTGGTGATGCCTCCATGCACACGCTCTTCAGAAGTAAGTTTCTCCCTTTCTTTCTTTATTTTTTTTTCACATTTTTCTCTGTTTGATCATCATCAGCAATCTCCGAGCCCTAGTCCACCAGTTATTTTACTGCTCGAAACGTGTTGTATCGTAGCATCGATAAAGCTCGATAAAGGAGAGTGTTAGGTTTTCATTTGCATTTTTCCATTGTGGTTCTGTCTTAAATACTTACCGATCTCTGTAGGAGTCATATGGTACGAAAGTAATCCCTACTTTCTTCGGTCATAATGGCAAATTCTGTTTATGTTCAAATTTAAAACGACACTGTGCGAAAACCATATACACGAAATCAAGAGCCTCGGAATTTGTACTGAGTGGGTCCTCATATAGGTTGGCCGTCGGTTCTATCCCCACTTGAGGTTCCGAGTTTTGCTGGAATCTCAGCGTTCGCAAATTCTCTTCTATAAATTTATAATGTTTTAGACGTCTGAAATACTCTAACAAGCAAGAAGTTATCGTCAATTTTCGACAAACCTGCTTCGTGGTGAACCCGTTGGAAAAGTAGTGTAATATTTCCACTATATCCACAAATTCTCATAGATATAACACTTCTGGTGTCTGAAATTATCGCGACAGGTCCTATTGCGAAGCCGCCTGAAACTGTTTGTTAACAAACTACGTTGAAAAGAAATCACTTCGTATAAGTTCGAGACTCTTAGGTTTATCATATACTGTATCTCGTAAAAAATCAAGCACTTGAGGTCGAAAATTTTTGGCATGAATACCACTCTGTTCTTAAATCCCGATATACCTCTGTGTGGTCTGTGTCCTTCGATTGAAAGGAGTTGTTAGATTGCCCATCTACGGTCTTCATACGGACAAATCTTTATACCACTTCTTGCTGACATTTCCTCTTTCTTAAAAAAGCAAGCAGACTCTCATCTTGTAGGACTTCTTCGAAAACCTTCGTTCTCAGAAGATTGCATCGACCCTGACCTCAGCTCGTAGAATCGTCAGTTCTCTGACGCTTGACAAGTGGCGTTAAAAAGACTGCTAATGGAGGCGAAACGAGAGCAAAAAGTGGTCTGTTTCCTCAGACCCGTCGGGATCTCCATTAAATGATCATTTGAAATGCGAAACCGTTTCAAGAACGTAAGTAGCTATGGCAAATACGCTAGCCGGGGACGTTATCGATCAGTTCATGAGGCACATGCAATATTTACGAGACATACTACTGATACTGAGGGAAGTGCATATCTTTTAAGACGTTTTCGTATTGAGATCCAATACAATAGCAACTTGCAATGTGACGGCGGGAAGAATTTCGAAGCTCAACCCAAACCTCTCTCTAATGGGCGCAGGCGTTCTTTACAATTCCGATTGAATTTCCAACGGTCATGTCCATAGCGAAGGATTGCTTATTAGATTTGTTCTTCGAAACCCATAAAGGAAGCTGTGTGGTTTCCTCGAAAAGGAGAAAGGATAAAAATACGATTTGGATGCGATTTTTCTACGCTGTCATTGTATTGGTGCTAATTGAGACAATTTCTTTCACATTGCGATAGAAATTCGCCAGAAGGCGTTCATCGTGTGTGCATGTCATGTTCCCATCCTCAGAGGTTACCACACTTTCAAATGTTACTCGTTGCATTTATTAGGACCACCATTACTTTAACCTCAGTATGGACGAATGTTTTGGTTTCAAGAGTTTGAAACAAGAGATTTTTCATTTTGGCTAATATTTCAGTGTCTTCGCCTTCTTCATAACCGCCTCGGTCAGAATCTATTATCCATAGCCATTCATTCTTGCTCTGTGGGTTTTCTTAGTCCCATCGGTTTAAGATAAGGTCGTTCGAACACGTATTGCTTATGAACGACAACTGATGGAAGAGAGCCGTTTCGGCTGAATTCCTCGGCATGTCAAGCTGGACGGTCAGAGTTCTTCACGAAAACTCCTGAAGAAAGATATGATGCTCAACGAGTCTCTAGAGCGAGCAGAACCCACTGGGCTACTGTTGTTGTAGGCGACAGGGAAAAATGGAAGATTTACTGGCACCTGCTCGAGTCACTCAACGATCAACGCGACCACAGGTGATAGTGGTGACATACATATATATATATATATATATATATATATGTATATA
>UYYA01004717.1:0-38653 GCA_900624975.1 Angiostrongylus costaricensis
GAGGCGCCTTTCAATACACATGTGACCAATCCCCGCGCCCCAGTCTCACCAAGTCTTTCATCCTTCTGGGGTCGGAAAATTCGCAATGGACTTGTCTGGGAGGATAGCAGCACTGGCCCGATGCATCGATAGGCCACCGCGAGATATTGTAGAGGCCAGATATGCATTTAATCACCTCCAACGGTGATTAATGAAGTCGAGTGCATGGTGGAGCCTCAGGGATCGATCAACGCCGAGAACTTTTCCTTTATCCTTTATCTTTTACATTGTGTTTAGAAAATCACTGCACAAATTACCAGACAATCTCTGAAGGATGTGAATGAATCAGCTCGTAGTAAAGATATTCAGTGATTCCAATAGTACAAATTTTTCGGCAAGATAGAAATATTTTCCACATTGTAACGGATGGCCTTTACAACCGCGATACCTTCAACGCAAACCTATCGGTCAAGGACATTCCTTGTCGATGGTTCAGGTCATATGGATTAGTGGATGCCTTTGGGAGTGACAAATTAGCTTTTCGATGAGTGTAATTCAACAAAACAGCACAGGTCGACAGATATGCACATTTTCTTTCGCCCTTTAGTTTTTAATGTCATGACGAAATGTCTTCAACGGATGATGATGCAATGACGAATCGACCATTGTATTTCTTGCGATCCTTTTTTTAAACATCGTTGTGTCAGTCTTCATTACTATTGTATCGTGATTCATCTTTAAAAGGTCTTGCTTTCTTAGCGAAACATACTGCTCCTCTACAAGCCTCACCTCTACCCTGGCATCATGTTTTTACAACAATGTGTTCATCATTCATAGTACCGTTTTTGTATCAAAACTCAGGTCTTTCAAAAACTCTTGGGTCGTACAAATTTCGAGTTTTGAATTTTTATGCTTGCCAGTATAGTATATGTTTGGCTATCATCCTTCAAGCATACCCTAACTACTTGCTACTTAGTATTGTCGAAGCTACAAAGTGAGGCGTTAACAATGTCTTTCTTCATTGATGAGCTAACTAGAAGTTTTGAGGTTCGGTGGCCCTTCGGCGCCTTCGTTTTCTTCAGGGTCAGATTGATTTCATTCGATTGACCACAGTCATTCATTCTTGTCATGTAGGTCTTCATAGTCGGATCGAGTGGAATTTATTGGAGCACCGCTCGAAAATAGCTTAAAGTTCCCAGGATCGACTTTCTCTTAACCTCGGCCTTGGAATATAAATGTGTCGTTTTCTTGTTCAGCAATCGCGAGGTTTTTAAACAGCATACATTTACTTCCATAAAAACAATACAATACAACGCTAGCTGACGTTTCGGCAGTATCGCCTTCTTCAGAGCCGCTTTTTCGTGACTTCCAATGAGGAAGTTTGGAACAGCTGATTATAGTCGCATGTGGTTGACCTTGATAGTGGTTGATAGCTTAAAGTATTAATTCATCAATGAAAAAAGGTGCTAGTTGTTTTTTACTGGAGTTAAGTGAAATTCGGTTTTCAAAAATGAAACGTTTACAATGTTGCTATCGTATTTAATTTCACAGATAGCCTCTATACATCATTCTTGCGTTTGAAGCATGGGAACGATCCTGGATCAGTTAAGACAGCAGACCACATGAGTACGACAACCTTTTGGTGTTGTAGTGTTGGTTATTATACGAACTGATGCAAATTAGTTGTTCCAGTGTTTTGGAAAAATCGTAGTGGCACAATAGCTTTTACTGAATTCTGCGGAGGTCCTTATGGGCAATAGGTACTCCCATAGATTTATCTTAAAATAATAAATGAGCTCCACTACTAAGTTGATGTTGTTTGGCTATTTTCCTGCTTGGTGTGTAGTTATGTGCCTTTCTAATGAACCTTTTTTTAAAGTCAGATCTGAGGACGACGTAGAGGTGTCGAAGTTGGTAGAAATGAGTGGATGCGCGGGAACAACGCTTGACAAAGTGGACACCACTCTTCAAGAAATAGAGGAAAAGAAGTATGATGTGGGTTTGTTTCCATTTTCCAGTCGAGGACACTTTACGGTTTGTAGATTTTTCTCACTCTGTTACGAAAACAGGAAAAACCGGGGTGTTTTTCGTTACTCATTAGTTCATTTTTAATGCTGATTTTCGCCTATCTGTATTGCAACTTTTTGCAGAGTCAAATCCAGGAATTAAAGGATTTTTTCGCGTTAGAGTGGGATAACCACTGCTATTTTTCGGACGGGAAGCGTCAAGTAGGTGGCTATCATGATTTTGCCTACTGTGACTGAATATGGATGATTTCATTGTTTCAGATTGACTACGTTCTGGCTTATGAAGATGATTTCCAGATCGACGTCATCAATGACAGTGCTTCGCTCACCGATTGTGACCAAGATGAGGATGATGAGGTGGGTTTAGCACATCTGATAAGATGCTCTTGACCGATTTGTTTTCGTGAATCTTAAGCACTGCTGGATTTTGAATAACAATGTTTAGATGATGTAGCTCTGTATGGATTCAACTTTATTGATCAAAATGAGACTCATTATAAATGTTTTGCTGACAAGGTGCATATCTAATCTCGATAAGGCGTTACCAATTACAATGAAAGCAATAGGAATGTGGAGATCTTAGCCAATGATGCACATCTTCTTATACTATCACATTGATATTAATGTCATATGAAGCCCAGAAATCGTGCTTTATCACTTATTTTTTCTTCGAAACATATCAAACACGAAACCTATTGAACGAGCAGTTATTTCACTCGAAAGCGATTGTTTTCCTGAGTTCGTCGTTGACTTTTGCTACTGTCGCGCTTGGGCTAGGAGCTTTGAGGATTTAAACTTAGTTTTTAGTCGTCACTTTTCATTTACCACCCACTCTTTTTAATGGCAAGGCGCTCCCTAGATCAATCCCGTTGACAGCGATTGCTGATAGCACCTATAGGTCAATAACACGCCTGAGAGAAAGGCGAGACGAAGGACTTGCATGGTGTGGTGGTGAGCACGTTAGCCCCCGGATGGCGTAATAGCGAGCGTGTTCAGTTCCCACCGCAGGCACCAACAGTCCGGAGTTCTGTAAATATCTCAGCATCATTAGGGTTAGTTTTTAGTTTTTATTTGAAGGGAAGTTTTGATCTCAAACGACTTTGAAAATTGAACAACATTGTGGAACGGTCCGTCCTCACTAGTTGTGCGGACCCCAGCACAATCACCATTTCTCGGAGACTTGTTGGTCAGACCATTGTAGTTACCTGGAATCCCGAGGACAACCTGGCCAAAATCTGCTCCAAGTCGTCACCACGATAGGTAGTCGCAGCCCTTGTGGATCAGAGGGAGATTTGCCACAATGCGACTTTGATACCAGGACAGTGGTGGGTCCTGGTATTGGTTTACGCTTAGCTAGGTTTCCTGACTGAAACGCCGGACTCCTTCTCAGCTTGGGAGACTCTTCTGGGGGACGAATCTCTCCGCTGTACATCGCAGTCCGACACCCGGGAACACCTTCCAGCCACGATGAGGCGGTAAACTGTTGGGAGGAATCTTCTCTATAAGCGTATCAAGTTCTGAGCCACTGAAGAACTGTAATTGATGGAAAACTATCTGCAGTCATGGGAATGTCACTACGAACTCCAATTTTTTAGGGGATTTTTGATCGCGTCAGTTTTACCGAACAGTTCAGGGAAGTCAACAAAGTCCAGCAAGTGCAGCAGAAAAAAAACGAATTAGGCGTTTCAACTTCGAGACGAATCTCGAGAAGATGGGTTTGCAGATCGAAAGAGCCAATATTTCACCGATGGTTCGTGTGTCCAGTTCTTATTCTGGGAAAGTGTTATCATGAAATTTTTTGCTATCCTTGGTTTTGTTAGTGTTATGAACGACTATGGTTAGCTTCGTTTCTTTGTTTTTTCATTTTTGGTCCTAAAGAGTGTATAAATCGTTTTCAGCTCGGTCGGACACGATTTGTTCTTCTTCATGCACCATTTTCAGTTCTTGAAAAGCAAGCACAAATTCTTTCAGTTAAGCTTCCGGTTCAACAAAGCGATGTCGACTTTCAGGTACATTCCCATTTTGATGCATGTTTATTCCAGTAATCTTTAGTAACAGCACACATTCTCTGATTTCTCTACTAGTCTTTTTTCGACATCGTCTGATTCTGTCTTCTTAAACCTTTTTTCTAGTTTTATCCCTCAATAAACAACACTGTGACCTTCCAGAATAGAACATCACTTCCTGGTTTTCTGGATAGTATTCTTTCTCGTGTTGGTATATTTGATTTCAATGAACGCACACGTAAAGCACTAGAAGAGCCAGATTTCTTTACTGCACCTTATTCCAGTGACCGACGTAAGCAGTAAGTTCTTAGAAGGTGTCCTTCCTGATTTTTTAGAGCAGCAGATACTACATTTTGTCAATATATGAAGCTTTGCACGTGTTAGCACGTATTTTCTAATTTAATATTCAGATTCGTCAATTGGGATAGGCCTGATATCCTGTTTCCCAATTCCGAGAGATCCAGGATGGTTTACGATCTGCTCACTCGTGCACACTATGATGATGTCATTTCCGACAGAAGCAAGGGCACAACTCAGTACAGATTCGGTATTGAGCGTCTATTGAGTCAACGTGCATACAGTGCGGCTTACCCACTTCATCAGGTATCCACTCCTCTTTCATTTCATGTTTTTTTGAGATTAGTGCTTGTATGTAGTTCATGGACACATGTGGCGCGGTGGTTGGAGGCGCTCTGCAGCACATATATAGGACACACACGTGGAATCGATCCCCGCGCCCATGGCCCACCAAGCCTTCCCTTCGGGGTCGGCAAATTGGTTCCAGACTTTTCTGAGAGGATAGCAGCACTGGTTTAATACATCGGTGGGCCACTGTGAGTCATTGTAAAGGTCAGATATGCATTCAATCGCCTCCAACGATGCTTAATGAAGTCAAATACATGTTGAATCCCTCAGGAATTGGTCAACGCCAACAGCTTTATCCATTTATCCTTTATGTAGTTGATCACATTTAACGCTGTTTCTTGAAGCAAAGTACGTGCAAATTTCTTTGAGCTCTCCAGATGACTTTGAGCTTCATCAATATAGATTCTGCTTGTTGAGGTGGTTCTCGTTCCAAACTAGGCGTATGTATGTTTTTATTCCGTGACCCCACCGTTTCTACAATCTGCTAGTGCTGATAAAAGAACATTTCGAATTTACTTTTGTTTAATTCTTATTTTGAAAACATCTTAGTGTATTCAAATAAGTTTTGAACGTAAGAGTTGTTGGACGTGAAAAGCTCTTAACTAGGCCGGGATCCTCGCAGCTAAAATTTATGATGGTTGCAAAGTGTTATCTAAGCGCGCGTCAAAGCTTTCTAGTGATGATTTTTGATTAATTTGATAATATTTAGGAAATAAGACAGCACTGCGAATTTCTTAGAGGAAAAGAACTCTCTCAGCGAGAACTGTTGTACAACCACTGGGCTTCATGGAGAAATATATTCAAGTATCAGCCTCTTGACTGCATTAAGTATGCTTATTGGTTTCCTTAGTGTCAATTTTTTCATAAGTTTTAATTTCGGGCCTAAAATGCAGACTTCATTGTTTTCAGGCGCTATTTTGGCACTAAAGTTGCGTTTTACTTCGCCTGGCTTGGATACTACACGAGAACATTGTACCTAGCTGCTATAGTTGGTGTAATATCGGTGATTTATGGGTTTTCAAATATCTCAGAGGATATAGTCAGGTTAATTTTAAACTTTCGGGAGATTGCTAAAGTTTGAGACCGTAGGAAGCTGCTTTAAGAAGAAGGATTCTATTTTCGTAAGATTAGGATTATATTGTTATTCTTTTTGCTAATGACTTGATTATACCACTATGAAAAATGCTGGCTAGATTCACATCTCTTGCATGAGGATGTGAACTGCCTTTAGTTTTCCAGTAATGACATCTGTGGGGATGACGGAGTTGGAACGAAGATCCTTATTTGCCCTCAGTGTGAGAACTACTGTGATTTCCAGCTTCTCGGAAATAGCTGTGTTTACGCCAAGGTCTCCTTGACATTCGATATTGTTCCTGAAGCTGTATAAGAGTGCGAATTTTCTCTGTTTAGATGTCATATTTGTTTGACAATGGGAGTACAGTAGTTTTTACTGCCTTGATGAGTGTGTGGGCGACATTGTTTCTTGAAGGGTGGAAGAGGTATCACACTGAAATCGCCTGGAAATGGGGACTCCTTGACATTGTTATAGAAGAAGTGAGGGATTTTACCTTCGCAGATGCTTTTAAATGTTTTTTACAAGACAAAGGTCTCCTCTAACTCAAATATACCACCGCCACTTCTGCATGAAGCTCACTTTCAAACAGAATTCTGAGCAGATGTGATTTTAGGATACTGTGCTGCCGGAGTTCCAATTTCGTGTGAAGACAAAGCGATACAATCCGGTCACACAGCAAGAAGAGCCATACCTATCCGGAAAGAAGAAGTTAGCAAACTTCACTGCCGCTGCGGCCACAGTGTTATTTTTCGTGAGTGTCGGCCTTTCTGCTTTATTTACAAACAAAGAACGACCATTCTCTACTTACCTCGTTTAGATATGTTTGGTGCTAGCCGTTGTATTTGGTATGGTTGTATATCGTGTGATCTGTATGCGTCTTTTGGCGAGTGTGAGAAGACCTTCCTCATTTTACCTCAGACTATTCGTTTGAGATTGACTCTCTAATTTTCAGATGGATAATCCAGCGATTGATTCATTTGCATTCCTCATTGTCTCTATAACAGCTGCTGCCATCAATCTCGTTGTTATCATCGCCATGAACTATGTGAGTGAACATCTATGTGTGTTGCGGTAACGTACGGGCTTAAACGTCGTTTAAGTTCTACAACTCTCTTGCACATCGCCTGACTCGTTGGGAGTGTCCGAGAACTCAAGCAGATTTCGACAACAGCTACACTGCTAAAGTGTTTCTTTTCCAATTTGCTAACTACTACTCTTCCTTGTTTTACATTGCGTTTTTCAAAGGCATGTGAGTTTTCAATGTTTTTGAATAATTTCGCTTTTTTCTGTTCATTAATACCGTAATTAGTACGTTTTTCGTCTTCTAGCCTTTCCCAGATCCCAGGAACGAAAGATAATGACGGAAACGTTAAAATCGCCGGTTACCGATTGGAGGTGTGCTTGTGATGCAAATTGTCTGAAGTAGCATAGAATAGCTTCGGTCATCCCAGGGTTGCGATCCTGCTGGTTGTTTTGTGGAGTTAGTGGTTCAACTAGCGACTATCATGTGTGGGAAGCAGTTCTTTTCTGCCTTCGTTGAATTTGCTTACCCGTACGTTCTCGCTTTTAGTATTCCAATTTCTGTTCCCACTTTCTCCTTATTTTTCCAGGAATTTCATGAGTTTGATGAGAAAATGGCAGCTAATGGTACCGCTTGTAGAGACTAAGAAGCAGCGTAAAAATCGAATCAGAGAGGAGCACAGCAAGGTTACCGTATTTTTCTTTTTCTCAAAGAACATGTTGAGGTTCATGTCCAGATTTCTAATTTCCAATTGTGAGGCTTAGCACCTACTATTCTGTTTAATTTTGCATTCGTCTCTTTTAGAAAGTGAAGAACTTGACCAGGTGGGAGGCCGACTATTATCTTTACCCAACTTACGATCAGTTTTTGTTCTATGAGTATTTAGAGATGGGTACGTTTCCACTATTTTCTCTTTAGTTCTTTTTTATTCCTTCATCATTACTATTCTTTTTTCAGTCCTGCAGTTCGGTTTCGTTACTTTATTTGTTTCGGCTTTTCCACTAGCTCCACTCTTCGCTGTTATTAACAATATTTTTGAAATAAGATTAGATGCCTATAAGTTTCTTATCACAACCCAGAAACCTGTTCCCGCACAGGTGTGTGTTGTGGACATTAAGTTCCTCTATGTGCTTTTTTCCCCAATGTCGTAATTAAACAGGCAAAGAATATCGGTGTATGGTTAAGCATTTTGGACGTCATCAGCAAATTCAGTGTAATTATTAATGTGAGTTTGTTAAGGTTTTGAACTGTTTAGTTCTGACCCACAGCAAGTACCGTTTAAGTCTAAGGCCATTTGTTACTCTTTGATTACTTTCAGGCTTTGGTAATAGCCTTCACATCGGATTTTGTCCCGAAGACTATGTATTACCTAACTAAACAAACGATGATAGGATATGTGGACTCATCTCTTTCTTACTTCGATGCAAGCGCTTTTAAACTAAAGACATCGCAATTTCGTAATGTTAGTCAGTGCAGGTTTGTCGTCGGATTTGAATAGGAACACTATAACATAGCATTGGTTAATAATCAAAGATCAGTGCAGATATCGTGGATGGCGACGTTCACCATGCTCACTGATGTCTGAAACCACTACAATTTACGGGAAAGAAAGTTGTGACGATCAATTAGGACTTTCTTCGGAATGGTGGAAGGTGTTTGCTGCTCGACTATTGTTCGTTCTCATTTTCGAAGTTAGTCTGTCGGAAGAAATTTATTTGATAGCAAATGGGTTATGCCTCCTGTGCCATACCAATAAAGAGTCTTCCAGCTAAACCGGTTAACTATAGATTTACCTAGCTAGCATATTCGCCACAATGCTGGTTTTCCGATAACTGTCAGTTTTTGTTCAACTAGTGTCCTTGGGAATATGAGGGCTTAGAAGACTGTTATTAGTGAAACTTTTATCTACTGCCCATTATTTTTTTCACACTAGGATACTATGAAAAATATAACCATAATGATGCTGAGATGTTTGCAAAACTTGGACTACATGCTATATCGAGCCGCTATTACCCTTTTCGGGTGCTCACGTGTTACGTACGGCACCACCGAGGCCCACGTACTGCCTTTCTCACAGCCACTCTTTTTACCTTGACGGTGCCATCAGCAATCACTCGTCAATGGGAATGATCAGGGGAGAACAAATCGGCATAAATCCAGTTAAGCTGAGGTTGTATTCGAAATCACAGTGTTTAAGTTCTGTCTACGGCCCGTTAAAGGGTGATTGCTGATGGGACCTTTAGGTTAAAATTGGCTCAGTGAGAGGCAAAACTAAGGCCCCAGTGGTGCAGTGAGTAACACATGAGCCCCCGGAAAAGATAATCGTGGTCCGACTTTGCCTGAGGTCCACGTGTTGCAAACATCTCAGCATCGTTGTGGTTGTATTTCACTGTCATTAGTATTTCTGCATTATCACTATAGGAGTGTACCTATTTTTCCTATGACACTGTCCAACATCACACATTGTGTTGATCGCAGTACTTCCATACGGTTAGTTTCATTGCATCTATCATCCGCGAACGTATTGGGATTTGCTTGTGGATTTCGCTACTTGGGGATTTTTTATATTCTTTATGAATGTCTTCAGACTCTGGTCAAATAGATTCCAGTTGAGTCCCGGAATAGACGTGCTTGAGCATTCCTATTTCTTCACCACAGGATGTCAACAGGATTTGTGGATTGGAGAGTGTTTCGCAGACAAATTCGGTACCAATTTCTCGACTCAGCAAGTATAGAAGCAAAATGATTTCGGAGCGAGGTTTAACCAAGGTCTTGCTCCTATTGAACGGAGTCTATACTACTGCGTTTCTCTGGCCACTGAGATAGAGTAGTTTTCAAACATCGCCTTTGTCCAACTTCCAAGATTCGACAAAAAAAAACCATTTTTTAAAAATTTTTAATACAAACGTTGTGAACATCAGAAGTGCATTCGAGAAAACTATTACGGCCTACTAAACGAAATCCTGCCTCCTCAATCTACTTTTAGCTCCGGAATTTTGATGAAAAAGAGCGAAAAGACTATAAAAGGTTGTCATATTACTACTACTTTGCTGATTATCATAATAATATTTCTTCAGTTGTTGAAATCTACAATGAACTGAAGGGTTAGTGCTTGTAAAGTTGAAGGACTACAGGTGTCCTTGGATACTTGTCGTCACGATGATTTTAGAACATGCGGGTTTTCCACTTTCTAAGTTTCTTTATGGAAACGCTGGTGATTAGATAAGCAGTAACTTCCTCGCTATATAGATCGATATGGTTTTCAGTTATGAAGTTTTCATAAAGTTTATGAAGAAGGAAAACACCAACGATTTTCGGTCACGTGTTGTTTTTAGATTTTCTTTATTTACTTATTTACCCTTATTTTATTATGTTTCAGCACATAGTGTTCGTCATTAAAATGATCGTGGAATATCTCATTCCTGACGTTCCCACAAAAATATTCATCCAACAACAGAGGGAAAAGTATCTGGTACGGAAAGCTCTGTTGTCAGAACTTGCTGCAGGACGGGGATCTGCCAATGGACCATGTTCTCAGTGCAACACGTTAGTTTTTGCAGATTTAATCAAAATTTTTCTTTATTGTCTATGTGACTGCGGAGGAACCCTTGCATTGCAGAGGTGCAAGTGGGGATAGCAACGACACGGCGTTTCAGCCAGGAAGTTTTGAGAAGAACGAGGTAACAGTCAACTTTTTTCCACTGTTTATCAAACTTCCTTTGGTCGGAGACGTGCTTTACTTTTTAGATTGTTTGGTATTATGTGTATTTTTAGGATTCGTCTGAAGAATCTCGACATGATTCTTTTTCTTCGTTCACTACAGCTTTTCAAGGGCAAGGAAGTGTTCAAACGCTGAACTGATTTGTAGGGCTGTTTAAGTTACCACTCAGTCAACACCTCTTAGGACCACAATGTACGAGATGTTGAAAAAGGTAATCTAAATCTACGGTATCAATTAAATAACCAACATTTCAAGATACCGTAGTTACGTTCCAGTGGTAGAACACTTAAAATAATCCAGTTTGGTCATCGCTTAGCTGCTGTCCCCCTTTAGAATTATTGGCTTAGGCTTTATTGATTATTTTAATGATGATGTTTTTCATTTTTGATTTTAGATTTGGTATTTTCTTATCAAACATCGAACTTGCTATCTCTCATAAATAACGAGATGATTGAGAGCCTTATGATTGTTTCGGCAAATTCCTTATATTTGTGTTATTCTGAAAAGATTCGATGTATTATTCGTCTCGGCTTAAATTTTTTTATGTTCGCCTAAAGCAAGCTGTTTTCTAAAGTCCTTAGATTATCTATCCAAAGTATTCTTTTCCCTTTAAAATCCGATTTGATTTAACCTCGGAAGAAATAATCAATGCCTCCTTGGACTATTGAGCCGACACGAGGTAATCTTTTTCTTATCTTTGTAGTCATATGTATTGAAACGCTTTGTTCATTAATGAAAGTAGTGAGTTATTTTCACCTGTTTGCCCCTAGATTCTTGACTGGCCACGCTTTTGTAGACCACTTTTTTACGGTCATCTCCTTGTTAGTCCCTCCGTTATTTTGTTCTTTGATCTGTATTGTGGACATCATTCGGCCTTATCATAGAAACGCTTCGTTCTGACCGCTTCTTGCTTTGATCAGTCTGTGATGACTATTAGGTTTTTACCAAAGTAATGATGTTAGTTTGTTATAACTTTTAAAGTTTTGTGTATTGGTGTAAAGTTTGTCTTAAAAACATCGTTTAAGAGTTATTTCCAGCCAACCTAGTACTAGGAGTGTGAGTCTTAGTCTTGTTGATTTTGTGCCCCTATCATTAGTTGGCGACGACCATCTGAAGAGTGTAGTCGAAGCTGACCTAGTGTTAATAGTAGTAATCGGTCCCTCCCAACGGTTTACCGCCTCGTCGTGGCTGGGAGACGTTATTGGGTGTCGGGTTGCGATGTGAGTATAGGGTTCATTCCCCAGCAGTCTCCCAAGCTGAGAAGGAGCTCGGCGTTTTCATCAGGAAAGCCGGCTAGGAGTAAACCAATACCAGGATCTATCATCGTCGTGGTACCGAAATAGTCGCATGGTAGCAAATCTCCCTATGATCAACAAGCGCTTGTGGTGGCGAAGAGCTGGGGCAGACTTTGGCTAGACTGACTTTAGGATTCCAGCGAACCACGATAGCCAAAACAGCGAAACTCCGAAGTGCAAATTATGCTGGTCACCCACAACCAGTGAAGACGGGCCATCCAAGTATCCAACTAAGTAGACCGTTGCTGTTTTGAAGACACTGGAAAGCTGAAAATGCTTTATAAATGGGTGGGATGTGGAATAGAGAACAAAGGAATCTTTGTTACGAATATTGAATGAGACTTCTACATGACTTCCGAAGTTCTGCGCCAAAAGATTGTGACTGAGGTACAGTACAACATCCTGAATACTGGAAAATGGATCACTGCAGAGTTCTGTTGCAAAACCAGTTGATAAAATGGACCGGTAGTTTAGGTGTGTGCATCCAGTATTGATCAATAAAAAGTTACAGTCCACTTGCCCTACAGTACGCGCACGTGTGTAGGACAACAAACCTTGCGTTGTACTGAACTGCACTATGAAACCATAATTATCTAGCGTTCTAAGCGGACATATCCCCAATTGGCTTACAATTTCTTATAAACGTCGGCAAGTGGTAGTTTGAAAATCTTAACTAGCCAAACCAATGCTGAAAATAGTTTTGAAGAATTTGTCGCGCACAGGACTTGGGCGCTCTAGGAATTGGATAAAATAAACATATGTCTTAGCCGTATTTCCTTTCGTAATATTTCCAACCCACATTCGCCAGTGCTTTTGGCCGACCTTGTTTCGGCTTTCAGTGAAGGAAAAGTCTACAGCGTTTGTCATTGATCAATCTGTAAGGGACGAGCCATGTACTGGACTAAATGAAGAATAATTTATCTAGTTGAATGCTTACATGCCCAATAGAAGGACTTGCTTGAGCCGACGAACTTGCCAAGCCAGTGTTTTCACCCTCCAGGATAGGTCTTCCACAATTTTGCCGATCCTGGAGTGAGGTGGTCTTCGTGGTCGTGGGGTGTGGGATTGAAGCAACGACCGAGTCTGTATTTCAAGGTACTACCATACAAAGTACTGCTTGTGAGCTAGATGTGCTTTACAAGAAGCAGATTAAACCTTGCTGGTACTTGATACTTGATACTTGAACGGTCCATCCTCACAAGTTGTGCGGGCTCCAGCATAATTTCCATTTTTCGGATATTTGCTGGTCAAGCCATTGTGGTTCCCTGGAGTCCCGAGGTCAGCCTGGCCAAAGTCTGCTCCAGGTCTTCACCACTACAGGCAGCCCCAGCCTTTGTGGATCAGAGGGAGATTTGCCACTATACGACTTTGATACCAGGACAGTGGTGGATCCTGGTTTACTCTTAGCTAAGCTTCTTGATGGAAACGCCGGACTCCTTCTCAGCTTGGGAGACCCTGCCGGGGAGACGAATTCCCTCGCTGTACATCGCAATCCGACACCCGGGAACACCTTCCAGCCATGATGAGGCGGTAAACCATTGGGAGGTAGTAATAGCCCATAACCTAATAATAAAAACCTAATAACTTAAACTTGCTAGTGATAAAACTAAACAAAAAAGACATTGCCAGTTTTGAAGATCTACAATCTAGTAATAAGGAAGTTAGCAAAATTTCTGTAGAAGGTTATAAAGCTGCTTGGGTTTTTTTTTTTTTTTTTTTTTTTTTTTTTTTTTTTTTTTTTTCTACACAATTTCTTCAATAGATCGAAGAGTCTCACTTTATTGAGACCCGAAGAACGTAATCCTCGTTTAGTTCCACGTTTCTTGGTCTTTTGTTCTTGAAGGTAGAATCAGCTAGGAAATGAATAAACAGTGTACGACTCAGGAAAAGGAACATGAACATATCAAAGTGTGAGTGCAGCCTATTTTTGCTTCAATACTAACTGGTTCTTCTTGGTATATTGAGGGACCTTTTAGTTTCTTTTTATATCATAGTGTTTTTTCTCACAAAGATGTTTTTGATGTCCGCCTTCCGAAGGCCCTGAAAACAATGAATATTAAAAGTTTTCTGTTTTTTCACCAATTTTTAATGTCGATGTTCCCCTCCTAAAATTCTAAAGAAATCGAATATTCGAAAGTATATGAATTAACTTTAATGGTGCTGAGATATTTGCAAAACTCCGGACTGCAGGTGTCTGCGGTGGGGAACGAACGCGGTCTTGTCCTTTCCGGAGAGTAACGCGTTTACCACTGCACCATGCGGGTCTTTCGTTTCGCCTAGTTCTATCGATCTCTGCCATCACTAATCACCCGTTTGCGGGATTCATCTAGGGAGCCCAAATCGGTAACGAACCCAGTTAAGCTGAACTAGCTGAGAGACAGGCGAAACAAAGGGCTCCCATGGTGTGGTGGTGAACGCGCTACTCTCCGGAAAGGACAATATCGCTTTCGTTCCCCACCGCAGACACCTTTAGTGCGGAGTTTTGCAAATATCTCAGCATCATTGAAGCTATATTTCGCAATATACCCTATCATTAAAAAAAGTAGGCAGTAAATAATAAGTTGAAATTATATGAATTAAACCGAGGAAAAATGAAATCGGTCAGATGTTTCGTCTAAGAAGGTTTTCTCAAGCTGACGTTTGTCACGACGTTCTGACTTTCTGAAATCATCCTGAATATGGGCAATAGTGAGCCTATCATTACCCGTCCGGTGTTGTTATTTTCACCACAAGCGCGTTACCGTCTGCACTTGAGGATCATTCACACTGAAAAACTGAACAGTAACCTGAGAGGTTGTTTTAAGCCAGAAAACTGCAGGTTTTCATGTCAAAAATGGAGCTTCAAAAAGAGAAAAGCAGTCGAAGCTTGTAACTTCTTTAAATGCCACTTTAGAGAATGCTTGAATCATGGTCTGTCAACTGTTGCCAAATGTCGCAGAGACGTGTCTCCACAATTTTTTTAAAGAAAAAACATGGGGCTTCTGTAAAAGCCTTCCATGACTTTCGGAATGCTTAGAAACTTCCAAGTTCCTCCGTTTTCCGGTCGAATAAGATTACAGAAACTCTATCGTCGTCCGGCACTTTTCAACGTACTCGCGCCGAAGCTAGTTTTTCGACAACTGCCGGCGGTAATTAGAATAACAGAGTTCCGGTAAGTAGAGTACTTGAGAGCCTGATCGCAAAATAAGCTTATAAAGCAGGCTAGGACCTATCTCGCCAAAGGCACAAATAGCTTTTACAGACTATATTAATATTAAGTTTGTTTAAAAATAAAATTTACAAAGCACCAAACGCAAGATTTATATTCTTACAGTAAGAACGGCACTCACGACCATCAGCGATGATTAGGGAATACCATGGCACCTTGCTCGATGAAATTCGAGTCTCGCCGAAGAAGCGAAGGACTTCGTCTTGTTGGATCCAGTAAACTACAGTCACATCTTGTTATAATATAAATATTGGCATCTAATTGGCAACGATCTTAAGATTTTATGGCTTTTCATTTAATCATACCATATTCATATTCGTTCATTAGAGGTGGGGTAGTGCAGTGGTAGTGATGCCGTTTATTATAAAAATGGTCTCGCTCGACAGCTTTTTGATACCACCAAGGCTTTCACCCTTCCTATATCAGGAATTGCTACCAGACTTGTCTGAGATCAGCTCACTCCCTGTAATATACCTGGAATGCTCTAGCACCGCTATAGCAATGCTGAAGAGGGAATCGACTCCATCAGCATTCCATGAAATTCGTGACGAAAAAGATGGTCCTGAAGCAATAGCAGAACCCACATACAGAAAATCTGAAGTTATTGGTGGATAACGGACGCGAATGGCGTCGTCCGCAAGTGCTACGATCCACGCAGTGTACAACATGCGATGTCAGGTCGTGTGGAATAAAAAGGAAGCGAAGTAAAATTGCAATATTTTAACTCTTATTTGCTGCCTGTCCTTTTTTCTCACGGCGTGATGTTATGTGAAATACAACCATAATGATGCAGAGATATTTGCAAAACTTCGTCCTCATGCCGGATCGAACCCCAATCACACTTTTCGGGCACTTCGTGTTATGCACTGCGCCACTGAGGCCCTCATCCCTTCTCTCTGGGCCATTTTTTAACTCTAAAGGTACCATCAGGAATTACCCGTCAAAGGGAATAATCCGGTGAGCACAACTCGGCATTGAGCCCAGGTGAAACCGTCGTGAAAATCTCATTGTTCTAACGTTTAAATGTTTAGAATAAAATCTATTCATTGATAACAGTCGATATCATACTGTCCTAGTAAGAGCTGAAATGTGGCGACAAAAGCGTGAGGGAGGTCGTTTTGTAGCTCCAAACGCATTGAAATGAATGCATGATGTCGTCACTGCGCTAAAATCAGCCTTTTGTGGCCAGAGACAAGCAAAACTAAGTACCCCACTAGGCACGCATAGTATAAAATAGGTAAATAGCTGAGGGACAGGCGAAACGAAGGACCCGCATGGTGTGGTGGTGAACGCGTTACTCCCCGGAAAGGATAATAGCGCGTTCGTTCCCCACCATAGACACCTGCGGTCCAGAGTTTTGCAAATATCTCAGCAACGTTGTGGTTGTATTTCGCTTAGTAACCTGCCATGAAAATTATAGAAGGCAGAAAATGAAAAGGTATAACATTATAAAATAGTATTCAGAAAATATGGTTTATTTTCAAAATCGTCGTCTTCTTGTTCAGCAGTAGCGAGGCTATTATACAAGTATACATTTACTTCCATGCAAAAACACACACAAGACAACAGTAGCTGACGCTTAGGCAGTATCGCCTTGTTCAGAGCCTTCACGAGTTCGGGTACGATGTACCTGGTTTCTTGTAGTACATGCGGAGATGAATATATTGGCGAAACGGGCAGACCTTTATGCATCTTCATAAAAGAACAGCTAAATGGCAAACGACAAGCAAAACTAAGTACCCCACTAGGCACGCATAGTATACAAAAGCATAGCGGAGACGATTTTCATATAAAAGTCGCTGCTTTCACAGAGCATCCCAAAACGCCAATGCGCAAACTTCTGGAGGCTTTTTGGATAAATGCGAAGAATCCCAGAATGTATAGCACGGAAGAACGCCCTGAGATAACACGTTATCTAGCCTCTTATCTCAGAAGTGATTTTTGATGTGGGGTGGAGCAGTGGTCAATCATGTGCGACTCTGCGCTGCTGTTCTTCCTCAGTGGCAGGTAGGTAAAACCGGTGGGTTTTTCGAGAATCTGTTGATCATACGATTGCCATATAGATTTTAGTCTCACTACATGTGTTATTGAAGCATTTGGCCTGGTAATTGCCTATCAGTGCACCCTTCCTGGCTCTGAAGAAGGCGATCCTCCCAGAAAGAAACGTCAGCCACTGTTGTGTTGTATGCTTTTTGTTTCGAAGTAAACGTAAGCTGTATAGCAACGTCGCGATTGCTGAACAAAGAAACGACGCATTTATAATTCAATGTCGAGGTTAATAGAAAGTCGATCCTGGGAATGGTTTATTTTTCCCAACACGATTATGGATTGCCTTTCCACAACATCTGTGGGGATTGGCGAAGTTGGTGATGTTCATCATATGTCTATGACATCTTCAACATTCCCTCGATCAGAATCAGAACAGATCAGATGACATTTATGACAATGTCATGTAAGCTTATCAATTAAAAAACGCTTGAGAAAAATTTCAGTCGTAACAACCGCCCGACTGTCTAACGAAGTGATAAAACTATCGAACGTTAGTCATAAGTGTTTCTCGGAATGTGACGAGAAAGGGTGGTAAAATTAAGGATAAAAACAATCCGTGTGCAATAAATAAAAAATTTTGTGACAGAATCTATTAAGACCTGGACTAAATCGGTTAATGCTTATCACATTTTGAGTATCACTGCGGGTAAATGCCGACATGTGGGCATTTTTTCACTAAATTGCAATGAACTGCTTTTTCGTTTCTCCATGACAAACAGCATATGATGAATGAACGATTATGAACTTTTGTCAAAATTACGGTAGAAGAAATAACGGCATTGTGATGTGAACAGAGAAATTCGACACACGTTCCTGTTAAACTCATTCTTCTCCCTCTGGCGTCCACCAAGCTTCCTACGAACTATTCATTTAGTTACTGAATCACGGCGTGGAACGTTTAAAACCCGCTGAAAACCATGCAAATAATTTGAAAACGTCAAAGCTCAGAAACAACTCTTCCAGCTGTCATTATATTTCCCCTTTTTCATCATCGTTTCCTTTTTCGTCTTTTTTCTCACATTTTTTCACGTCACCTTATTAGAGCTTGGTTTGAGTCTTAACGCGTAGTACTTGTGTTGTACTCGTACTTGTTGTACTTGTACTTGAGTTGTGTACTTCATCAAAATGATAATCGTCTACAGCGATTGCTGAACGACTACCTGTTCAACAACCTTCTTGAGAAATTGGTACCAACGAGATCTGCTCTCGCCTGCATTAACGGTATGATCAAAGGGAATACGCGAGTGAAGTAGACGAACTCGGACAGCACCATAGGCCGAAGACGTGGCAATCTCATTTTGAGCGACAGCTCACCATTTTAATGAGACCCGGGTCCGAAGGAATGATGTGAAGTGATTAAAAATCAAAGACTCTCTCGTCGCACGACAGATGACGGAATCTACGCTAATTCTATGAGGACGAGATCCATATGGAAAATTCTACACTAACACAAGATAAACATCGAAAATATTTCCTACAAGAAAAAACTAAGGAAATTTCCAACCGTCATCTGTTATTCGATAGCCAGTTTGTTGTTCTTTTGACGAATTCACGTTTTTCCCTTCAAGTTCTGATCGAATTTCACGCTAAGGATTTTGAAACGATGAAGGTTTTCGTTTTCTATAACTAACAGTTTTCCGAGGAAACAACCGCAACTTCTGATTTAGCACGTGCTTGAGTTCATAGCTTTTTATTATTTAAAATAAAACCATTAGACACCACTCATTTTTAGCAAATGATGCATGTTTAAAAAGGAATAAAGGACAAACTGTTCGCTTCATTTTCCAACCCCTAAGAGACGCGCTATGTATTCGATCTCAGGAACCTACGCTAGAGGTAATTTGGCCTATGTAAGAGCGTTCCCTTTTACCAATTTGTTGACTCCAGAGGGATGGAAGCACGGCGTGCCTAGGACGTGAGTTCGAACCAGAGGTCGATCCGGTGTGTGCTGGAATGCACCTCATATTATACACGCAATTCGAGCCTGTTCACAAAAAATTTCTTTGTTCCAGAGTCCCACGAATTTTGTAGCCGATATTCGTATTTGCAGCAACGAAGCGATTGGCGGTAGACCCAGTATACAGAATTTTCTCTCTGAACATGTCATTGATGTAAAGGGCTCTTCCTGTGCCGTTCCTGTGTTGTCCATCTCCTAAGTAGACGAAGAAGACGACGGTTCGTGGTCGTTGTAGGTAAATCGGTTTCACTCGATTGTTGGTAACTAAAGGTTTAATCGTCACATGCCCATCGAACAATAAGACGATGAGTTTTCTGGGACCTAGATATATGTCGTAACCTTTCCGACATTAAAATTGGAAGGGTTGAAATTTTCCAACAGCCTCGGTACAAAATTTCTAGCCATAATTTTGATGATATTTATTGCGGCATGTTAACATAATAATGACGGAAGTACTTTTTTAGAAGCACCACATCATCTTAGTCAAACGGAAAGAATGCTCGGGAAAAACCTATAGAAAATTAGTCTGAGCGTTTTGGGTTAAACCCATAAGTTCTTTTCAACACTTTCGCAGCAAATTCTGTTCGGAGTATATTCCGAAAACCACTTGTGGGGATAGTGTGAGGCATGAACTTCTCACGATACCGGTGCGTTTTCGAATCTTCCTGCCACTATGCAGATAGCTTAGATGTCTTCAAGGTGTCCTCTAGTTTTTCTCAAGTTCTTTTTTGATGCTCCTATTTGAACAGTTGTGTTAACCAAAGTGAATTCAAATGAATCGGTAGTTGTCCCAGGTATCTGCGATGATGTGGGTGGCATAGTTTCGATAGACGTGAATCCTTACTAGCAGTAATGGCTGCGCCGTTAGCTCTTCCAGCGACAGCCAGATCTTGTTTCGTGTCGGTAGTGAAAGGAGCCGAACCGGCCAATAAGGGTGAGACCACGGCTGCCGCATCCCCTACCGCCTGCCGTTCACAGTCATCTTCTTCGTCACTTTCACTGCCTGATAACCCCATATCGATACTGTTCTGAAATTATCAATGCAGCGTAGCACTTTATCATTTGGTTTTCTGCTAATAAATCGATGATGACATCCAGATTTAAAGAAGAGGCTGTAGATTTTTCTTCGCAGCAACGAATGCGGAGATAAAATTGCTATGATAGTCTAGTGTTACCTTAACAATTTAAGAAGGATAAGAAGAAATATAAATGGGCCAAACAAATCTTAAACATGTGACTTCGTAGCGGCCACCTAATGCAGTAGCGTACCTATGTGACAAAAGATGTCACAGTTGCAACAGGAAACCAGTCATTTGATCCGATGTCTTCTTCTCGATTGCACAACAGAAATGATTCGCTACATAATGGCAGTCGTTGAGTTTCAAAATTCGCCTCATTAGATGCTTAAACAAAACCAGTAGAATTTTCACGGTATTTGAACTTTATTTCTTCACTCCAGTACTTAACTTTTCGCAGTTTATTTATTTTTATTTTATTTATTAAATTTAGTCCATCTTCACGTCTACTGTGCGGATTTTAGCACTTCTCACATTCGATTCGTTTCCTCGCATCTATCATCCACGAAGGTCTTCCAAGTTTTTACGTGTGACTTCGGTGTCTTCTTGAGGACTTTCATTTCATCTTGAATCTAGTAAAATGCTGGTCGAGCAATTCCCCTTGGAGTTCTCAGATAGCCGGGCTAGAGCATTACCAGTTGAACTGCAGGAAGTGATTTTTTCCCAGACAACTCCTGCACGAATTTCCCGACCCCGAAGGGATGAGCGGCTTGGTTGGCCCGACGCAGCATCGGGCTTGCATCATGGTCGCGATGACAGATATCACTATCACTGTGCTTTCCACCCCTTCCTAGTTTATTACTGGTTAGGAATTCATGCTCGGAATATGATCTGTCATGTTAGTAGTTCTTGTTCGTATCCATAATCTTTGCTATGAGATGGGATGCATATTCACATTGTAACAAGATGTGATGTATAGAGTGGTTTAACGGTGAAAATAACACTGTTTGATTTCGTCTAGGGACGTTGCGCGGTTTTTTTAAACTTACCCGAGCGATTTATATCAGTTGAGAAACTGTCGAACTTGATTGATCCAACAACAAACTGATTTCTACCGCAGTTTTTCGAGAGCGATCATTATTGATTCCGTTGTCATTAGGTTCTCTTCGGAGAAGGCATGCGCTTTTCAAACAGAAAGACGAACAGGACGACGAAGTGATCAGCGCGGCAGGCAATTCAATGGCGGAGATTTCGTTCGACTGTTCGCAATATTCGACATCTCTCCGATTTCGTACGTTACAAAGTCTATTGATGCCGATTCATCGCGTTTAGCCGTTACAACCATCCTTGTGTGACAAATAAACGCCGTTCTCACGTCGTGGTTTCATTTTCCTTCGTCAGACGTCTTTTGTTAGACTCCTCCAGCACTCATTATTCGGACACAAAGAATGATTTGCATTCGACTTGGCAGAGATAGATTTAGTTAACTGCTATAGTTAAATTTTCGTGGAATTTCGCTCTTTACAGAAAGTTTCTCCTGTACTTTTTCATCTGCAGACCTTTATAGATTTCCATCGTCGTGTGTTTGTAGCAAATCTCTAAAGCTGTGAATCCATACATCCATGTAAATTTCTGGATTTTTTCACGGCATCCTTCACTTTTGGAGCGCTTGTGGCGTAGTGGTTGGAGGCGCTACTGTGACACACACGTGGAATCGATCCTCGCGCCCATGGCCCACCAAGCCTTTCATCCCTCAGGAGTCGGGAAATCGGTGCGAGACTTGTCTGCACATCGGTAGGCCACCGCGAGTCATTGTAAAGGTCAGATATGCATTCAGTCACCTCCAACGATACTTAATGAAGTCGAATACATGGCGTATCTCTCAGGGATTGATCAACGCCGAGAGCTTTAACCTTATTTTTTATCCTTCATTTATTGTTTTTTTGTATTTGTCCATTGTCGCTTTAAAACTTTCATACCGACTTCATGCTAAAACCTCCTATGATGTTTTTCAAACCGATCGCCCTTTAACCTTAGGATAAATAATCAGTATCTTCTTGGATTATTATGCTAACACGAAGTCGATAAAAAGATTTTACCAATGTGATGGCTATACGTGTGATGTGTTGATGAGAAGAAATCCTTTGAAAATGTGTTTTTTCCTTGCTCTGCATTTTGACGAAACAAATTGCTAGCGATAGACATTTTTTGTAGAACATATCTGAAATAAGGAATGGCTAGAACACCTGAAACTTGAAACACTTGAAAATATTGGCATTGGACGAAAAGATGATCGAGAAGAGAGCTTGCAATACATTGACTCTTAAATTGCAGCAGTCAGCCGGACATGAAGTACACTAGATCGTGTTTTGCAGTGTATGTAAAAAAATGTTATGTACTCTTCAACTCTAAAGTATGTGGAATGAATATCTTCGAAAACACCCAGGGGTAATATTCATCCTTTTATCTACGGAATTATGCACAATACAGGTGGCATTGAGTTTAATTCATGAGTAGTGGAGTTCCGGCTCAGTTCTCCCGAACGGTTGCCGACCTTCGGTTGCTGAAAATAGAGGTCGTCTCTGTCTTTATTAGTCTTGTATTACACACACGAGAACGGGTGGCGGTCAACTAACTTTGTTTGAGTGCATCTGAGTGCACTTAACTTTTTGCCGAACGAAAAGAAGGGGTAATCGAAAAAAGCATGTTGTCATCCAAAGTGCGTCGTGTCCCACTTGTGTTGCTGTCAACATTTTTTCTAATCAGCCTTTTGTTCCTTTAGGTTCCATATCCCACGCTCTATACTGTTCATTTTCCTTGCAGAGTAGTGTTTCTTCTCGTAAGAAGTGTGTATTTCTTCAGAACAGGTTACTATATTTGCGAGAATAAGCCACATTTATGCAAAGTCGGTTTGTCCAGCAGCTCTTAGCCTCGAACTAAAGTTATTACAAGGTTCCTCTCTGAATGCAGTTAATCTTTTATGTTTACACTGGATCGTTATTAAATGCGCTGTCGAAAGGAAGATGCTAAGAATATCCCATTTCACGAAAGTGAAAGAAGGGATCCGATGCTCCCACCTACGTCGACGATCAAAAATCAAGGATGCCACTCGTCTAACGCCAAATTGCGCGAAGGTAACTTAGGTAGGGCGCATAGTACGTACGAATGAAAACCGATGAACGACGTCTACTGGATTCCCGGAGATGTGAAAAGCACGGCGGGAAGAGCACCAATTTGATGGTTAGAGTTCTTCACGAAAGCCCTAAAAGAAAGATATGATGCTCAGCGAGTCTCATGAACGAGCAGAACCACTGAGTACTCTTGCACGCGACATGGAGAAATGGCAGGTGTATTGGCACTTGGTATTGGCACTTATTGGTTTATTTTTTCACTTATTGGCACTTTCACACTTGGCACTTTATTGGCACTTATTGGTTTACTGGCACTCACTCGACTCAATGGACCATCAAAGGGCCTACGGGTGACAGATATCAGCTGACTGGATCGGAGAGGAAAATTAGTAATTATTTTGAAGAAACTGTTTTTCATTTACCAAATGACTATAAAGTCTGCTAATAAACAGGCGCAATTTGTAAAAGAGGAAGAACGAAAAATAAAACAGAAAAGAGTGGACAAATATGGCGAGTATGCTTACTACATTTTGTCGAATCACACTCAACTAGGCACTGCGAATATCAACCAGTCGTTCATCAAATGTCTTTACAAGACAATACTGTGCGTCGTCGGTTCTCACTTATTACAGCCGTTCACACCAGTTTCGATGTTCGCACGGGCTGATATTCTTTCCTGAACAACGATGGACCATGTGATAGATCAGCTAGGCATGATTAGATGCGAGTTAACCGAAGCGCTCAGCTTTCACTGCTCTATCATCGAAGAGTACAGCGTGCACATTGCGTTGACCATGTGCCTTTTGTTTTTTTCTTCTTTTGAACTTTTTACGACCATGTCTGGAACGTGTTCTCAAGTCGTAGACCTCGATTTTCTTGGTCGAAATCACTTATTCTGTGCAGCTTCATCAGTTTCGCGAAAGTCAAAATGATTTCATGAATGCCGTTTAGGCATTTGAATTTCGATATTATTTCTCATTGAAACCGTTTTCATCTGCCACCGTTTTAAAGATCTAAGAACATAGCAATGTTTGTTAAGGCTTTTAAAGCCCTAAGAACATTGAACCAAGCGCACAATTCAAGAAGTAAAGTGTAGTGTTCTGAATACTGTACCACTGATTTACCTACACTAAGAGATTTCTCACATGGTCGGTTTTTTCTAACATAGTAAGATATTTTCAATACTTTGTTCTTAAATGATTAATGTACGGGATGTAGAAATTTTAACAGGTATTTCCATTTCTGACTAACGCCTCCCCGATTCCTGTTCATTACATGCGTGAAATATTCATACGTCCTTTACGAACTCATTCCGGCACGTCACCTTAACCTCTACAACGGAAGTTCTCGACATATTCCGTCCTGTTCCGTTCCACACCATTCCCTTCCGTTCCATTCCCTTTCCTCCTGATGAGTTTCGAGCCCTCCCCCTCCCTGTTTTCAAAGCATTTTCGTCACCCAACAGTGCGGTAGTTTCACCCTAAGGGGTTAGCTTTTGTGGTGCACTCATTGACGTAATATTGCTGATTAATTGCTTCGTAGTAGACGTAGAACTTTTGGTATATAGCTTTCCATCGCTTGAGTAATTTAGTTATTTTCTACTCCATATTCTCTCAACAGCATAGAAAAAAAAGAGCTCCTGTGTACTGTGGAATTACACTGGTTCTACCAGTTATCACTTTGTTTTGTCCGCATCAGTCACGTTAATAGCGAACGAAAATGAGTTCTTCGATTCGAAAACGTTCAGAGCGACGTTCTTCATGAACTGATTTCTTTTCCGTCAAGTCTTCTACTGCACAGCGAATCTCCTAATATGGTCGCTATGGGGAAACATGCCGCTAAAGATACCTGCTTTATCCGATTTATTAACTTCACTTTTGAAAGAGTCGGTTATGTGGTCAGGTGAGCAAAGTTCGATCATCTTTGATTCAACTTTAGAAATATTATTGTTGTCATTTGCGAAGAATCGAACTGAAACCGTCTCAGTGAAGCCTTTGGTCATAATCATACTCGTTGCCTTTTCATTTCATGTGTTTCTTCGGATCTTCGTAGCGTCTGAGAAATGGAGACTGATTATGCTAGGAGATTTGTTTTCGTTTTGATAGAAATGTTTAGTTATGCTCCTTGGTCATGCATTATCCTGAGCTGCTTAGCGACACTTGTTCTAAGTTTGAAGATTCCATTCACAAAGATGGAGAACAACATCAGTGACTTCACACCCTATGGAGCCCGATCAAGACAGGAACAAAAGGTTCTTTTGCTTCATCAATCTTCAACAGGATTTGTTCGGAAAATATTTAGAAATTTTTAGACTGAATGAAATGAATGCGGATAACTTTTCATGAAGTCGTCTTTGTAACACCGAAACTTGTCCTGACGACGAAAATCCAGTTTTCATCATTGTCTTTTTCAAAGATGACGTAATGGAACGTTTAGTGATGCATGCTGCGGTTTAGTCGTTATTTCAGAGAAGCAGTCGATATTTGAAAAAGTGCTTCCTTTATTTTCTTTTTGTATTCGCATGGGGAGGAGAGGGTGGCGCAGTGGTCGGAGCCGCCCTGCAACACACACGTAGAATCGATCTCCGCGCCCATGGCCCACCAAGCCCTCCATTCCCATAGAGTCGGAAAATTGGTACCAGAGTTGTCTGGGAGGATAGCACTGGCTCGATATATCGGTAGGCCACCGCGAGTCATTATAAAGCTCAGGTATGCATTCAATCACCTCCAAACGATGCCTGATGAAGTCGAATGCATGGCGCATCCCTCAGGGATTGATCAGCGCCGAGAGATTTATCCTTTATCCTTTATTCGCAAGAGAAGAGCTTATTTTAAAGCCAGGAAAGGCGTTCTAAATGTCATCTGAATTTACTTAGGTCTTAGGGAAAGTACGATGCATAACCGCTTCAGCTTGTCCGAGCTAAACCCCTTTACAACACCTGTGAGTGCATCACTTAAACCAACGGCAAGGTTCCGCCATGAAGAAGATTCGTGGTTGGTCGATCGACATGAATTATAGAAAAAATTAAAGGAAAAATAGAACTGAACATCTTAGCGAATCGTACAAGTGCCTTAGGCACTACAAGTAGTACACATAGGAATTGCAGCTGATGGAATTAAGATTACTGTTTTGTCTGACGCCAATATTCTGTTAACAAATCGTCCATAATGCTTTTGAAACTCGGAAAAAAAACATTTTTATAACAATGGGTGTGGAGAAGATAAAATAATTAGTAAAATTTTAATAGTTTCTTGAGTGAGGTTGATGGGTCAAACGATTGACTTGTCTTGTCAGCGCAAGACCGTATTGCACTAATTATGTTCTAACGTAGAAAAAAAGTAAGGTGATCCTTCTCTTATCTCGTAGTTCACGTCGAGAAGATGAGATCGACATTCATTCTGGTGATTATTGGCGGTCAACAACAAGCACAGAAAGCCGATCGTCATCTGGTCGACTCCATTTTTCTTGCCTTATCCGATGGCATCTCGTCGCTTTCCGTTGGAAACAGCTTAATCCGCGCCACTGGATCACCTAGGCCTATCGTGGCCACTGTCTGACGCGGTTAACGAAAAACAAGTGATGAACGTCGGGAAGATCCGACTGGTCCACGACGCATTCCACTTCCGGATTTTCCTATCGAATTGGACTTGCCTGCGACTAGACTAGATTTTATGTTAATCAACCAGTCAGAAACTATAAAACAAACGTATCGAAGTCATTATTGTAAACCGTCTTTCATTGAACCTCGATTTGAGTGATCAATGCACCTTATTTCACTGATAGGGGTTAACACGAGGCTGCTGGCAAACATATATTCGGCTAACGTTTCGACGATTCTCTCTTTTCGCGCATATCAGTGAAATAAGGCACACCCGAGTCAAACTCATTTTTGGTTAAATGGATGTATACGTGGTAAAGTTAAAGCTGCGCGTTCGCCACAAATTATAATGTTGCCAAAGGGTCCACTTTAACACTCTTTATGCCATTTGAAGCATTTAAAAATATTCCACTCACTATTCCTTCTTTGATAAGCTTACACAAGGTTGGTATAGCTTATTTCACTTTGTTGTTCTGCAGTGATAATGCAGAAGCATTCAGATTTACTGTGAATTCTTTTTGAACCGAGGAGAACCGAAGGCGATTTATGCTTTCATTTATCCGAAACACGGAGGAAATCTGCTAAACACATCTCATTTCAACCACACTGTGCAGGTATTGCGTGTTAACGATTTTTAGTGACTCAAAAGGAATCTTTGAAAAAGTTGATTCTTAAGGATCGATTTTTACTTAAGCACAGCATGAGTGGAAATGATCAATACATCGATTTATTGATAACTTTATACGAGGTTGATAACTCCTCGTAGGGGCTGATGGATGTTCCAGCGTGATCATCGCTATCTTCAGAGTCGCACTGATTCGAATCGAGACGTTCTTCACTGTATTCGTTCGCTGTCCTATTCCATTAAACTGGATTCCAAGTGAATCCGAAGACCATGATTTCGCTAAAAATAACTGACGGGGACCCTCTAGACCCTCTACACGAATCAGTGCGACTTTGAACACGATGACGACGACCCTGTTGAAACGCTTTTCTCTCGGTTTTCTAATCCAAAAACGTAAAAATGAGAAAATTAAAAACAACGAAGTTTATTGTGCCTGGTTTTTTTTTTTGGAATTTTACTTAAAATTTTTATACTGATACCTATAACATCCCAATAGGGGCGCGTGTGACGCAGTGATCCACCGCGCCCGCGGCTCGCTATGCCTTGCATCCCTCCGGGGTCGGCAAATTGGTACCAGACTTGTTTGGGAGGATAGCAGCACTGACTCCATACATCGGTAAACTACAGTGAGTCATTCTAAAAGCCAGATATGCATTCAATCACTTCCAACGATGCTTAATGAAGTCAAATGCATGGCGCATCCTTTAGAGATTGACCAACGCCGAGAACTTCATACTTTTTTATTAACATCCCGGTGTGTAGACGTATCGCTCCCATTTGTTGTCGAGTTGGCAAAAACCCTAGATGGTTTTCGTATCGCGAACTCCACCTATTATACGAAGTATTCATTTTCGTGCGAATGGAAGAGTCGAACATGTTCACTACTATTCGAACAGCTTTCTGTGGTAGATGAGGAATAGAGGATAATTTGTTTCAGTGCTCGAAGAAAACCAGGCTTCGCGGAGAGAACGAAGCTCCGCCTAGGACACGATTGAGGTTGACAGATAGAAAACCAACTGCGCATGAATAGCTGGGTGAAAGGCGAAGATTCTCATAACTTCGACCTTTTTCCTAACAAACTGGTGAAGAACTGCGGACGGAAAACTGGCAATACATCGTTGCCACTTGTTTAATGATCCAGTGACTATGAATCGATATTCTTCCGCAGATTTAAAATAAATAGCCATCATTTAGGGGACCCAATGACGATGGCTAAATCTATTGGGCACCATATCCGATACACTATGGACTTGAAAATCAAATGATCGGCGGTAGCATAGCTTCTTGGAGACGAGCCAACATTACCACAGATCTGCAGAATAAGTGCGCGTGTGGTGCAGTGTTCATAGGCGTCCTGCAACACGCATGTCGAATCGATCCCCGAGCCCATGGCCCACCAAGCCTTCCATCCCTCCGGAGTTGGCTAATTGGTCCCAGACTTGTCTGGAAGGATAACATCACTGGCTCGATATACCAGTAGGCTACTGCGAGTCATTGTAAAGGCTAGAAATGCATTCAATCATCTCCAAAAGATGATTAATGAAGTCGAATGCATGGCGCATCCCTCAAGGAGGGATCAACCCCGACAGCTTTATCCTTATTTTTATCCTCCAAGATTTCATCCATTCAGAATATGAATCTTCAGTAAGGTAACGTTAAACAAGCGTATGAATAGCTTTCCTTTTTTTTCCTTATTCGTTAATATTGTCATGCAATTTTATGCTCTTTCTAGAAACATTTTATTTCTTTCTTTACTAAATTGAGTATTAGCGGTTAAGCACACTTGTAAAATTCCGTCTCACTTGTAGAGTAAATAATAAGGAATCTTGGGAAGAATAATTTTGGACAATTCCTTAAGGAAAAGATAACATAAGTGATCTATAGTCTATAGGTACTCGACAAAATCTCACACGATTTCTATATGCGAACGCCAAGCGGGAACAAGAATTTCGAGCAACTGTGTGAAGGATTCTGCACTATCAATGAGCCGATTCGGCACTTTTACGTACGTCCTCAATATTTTTTGAGGTTTTTTAGTAGCTCTCTTCCACTTTTATTTTTAATCGCGATCGATCCTGACAGAAAGCTGGGCGGAACTTTGCAAAATAAAACCTCGAAAAAATTTCATTGAGTTACAATGTGGTTTCTGGAAGGTGAGACGATTTTAGAGTGGCATGCTAATCTCCGACAAATACACGAACAAAAGTCGGCATCTGGATTTGGGCTATCCGATCACAACAGTGCTCGGAACGAAACTTCACATGGATCCGAATCTGTTCGGAGTGAAAGTAGCTGTGAAGGACGACCGTGGGCAAGAGCTCGTCATCTCCACTGCTGATATCAAACGAAAAAACACGTTAGAGGTATAGGTCATTTACAGCTATATCGTTTATTTGGCTAGGTATTTGCGTGTGTAAAAAGGATAAAAAGGATAGATAGAACTCTCGTCGTTGATCAGTCCCTGAGAGATACGCCATGCACTCGTCTTCATTAAGCACCGTTTGGAGGTGATTGAATGCATACCAGCCTTTAGAATGACTGGCTGTTGCCTACCGATGCATCGAGCCAGTGCTGCTATCCTCCCAGACAAATCTGGTACAAATTTGCAGATACCGGCGGGATGGAAGGCTTGGTGAGCCATGGGCGCGGGGATCAATTCCACGTGTGTTGTAGGGCGCCTCCGACCACTATGCCACATGTGCGTTTGCGTGTAAGAGAAACGCAATTTACAATACAACAGAAATAACTTAATCGAGCAAGTTCTTCGTTTTTAGAAACTAAAACGAGCATCCGATATTCAATTATCACGTGCTGACCTCTTTCATTTTCGAAAAACGTGCCCAATCAAGAAACTTGATTTCAAGCGTTAAAACCAGCACGGGATTTTACAACACATGCTTTCTGGTGGAGGAACCAACTGGCTGTTTCACCGTAGTTGTTGATTTGGTCTTAATCTTTTGATAGTATGGGGTAGAGCAATCGTAAACAAAAAATGAGTATAAAGGTCCCTATGTTGATCAATCTAGTAGAGATGCGCGGTGCATTCGTTTCCACTAAGTATCGTTAGAGGTGATTGAATGCATATCTGGAATACACAACGTCTTGCGGTGGTCTACCGATATATCCAGCTAGTGCTACTATCTTGCCGGATAAGTCTGGTACTAATTTTTAAAGAGATTTTATGAATTCGTAAGCCTGGGACGCGTGATCGAGAACTGGGTGTGAATTGGAGTGAACCTCTATCCAGTGCGCCGTATGCGCTCAAAGGAATAAGCATGCGAGGGAAATAATTATAACTACTAGAATATAGTCGGCTGCCACCACCTGAACAGGCACATTTCGTTACCTCTATCACGGTGGCGATGTCAACGAGTTGTCTAACCACTACCGACCTCTCAAATACCATCGATCGAGGCATCTTTAAACACAGTGGTTTTATTTCCTAGATTTCAGTCTAAAAACTAAATCAAATCAGTTAGATTAGTCTCTTTAGATTAGTGTTTAACAGCATTTTCATGTTTGCGTTAAATCTCATGTGGTGCGCTGTTTACTGGTTCGGCATCCTGGGCTCAGTGAACCTTTCGTCTCCTCGCGATTGGCGCCTGACTACTTTGGAAGGGTGAAAACACTGATTTGATAGATTCGTAGGCCCCAAAACTCACTGGATAGGCCAGGTATGCAAACAATCACCTCTATGATTATTGATGAAATCGAATAGATAAGAGATCCCTCAGTGATTAAGCAATGCCGGACGCTTTATCTTTGATCTTTTAAGTGGTACAGAGGATGGACGTAATGGTACTTTTCCTCTTAATCCCCTCCTATTAACATAGAAGTACTGGTAAGTTAAGGACTATAAGGTTATCAAAACAGACCAACATTCGAAGCAGGACCTCGTTTTTTATCAGGCTATGGTCAGAATTTTAAAATATTAGAAAAATACGTTAGATTTTCCTCTTTGGTTCTCCTGTTTATTAGTAGGTTTCATCTCAATACTGTGTTATAAATGGCACACAACAATGCTGTTGAAGCTGAAGTCTTCTGGTGCAGTTAGTCACAATGAAATAGGGCATACCAGTACAATAGTGATTGTCGCTTGCTCATGTGCATGTGCTATCCAGACGGCTGATTTCGTTCCGAAAGAGAATTAACTGTTCTTGATAATTTTTTCCACTACGCTGCCAATTGAAAAGAAAAAGTCGTTTTCAGACTCAGCTGCCGAATAACATTCGCGAAGTGGCGCTGATTGTACTGCAATTCCGCCTGGAGATCGGATCCAACATCGCGCGTGGAGACTTCGATGCCTATGAGCATTCGATCGTCCAGCACTTCCAGAAGTTCGTAGGAAATTCGTCCCTATCTTTCAATGGTTTCTTCGTGTCACATTCTTCATTGTGTCTTTTCGTCACATTGTCTTTGCATTACTGCACCACTCTTAGTTAGTCTCTGGAAATGCACTTCTTTTCAATGTGCTCTCTGTTCGAGTGATTTTTGATCGGGAACGGTTGAATAGTTTGTCATATTAGGGCAAAATCTGCTTACCTCTTTCGCAGTACATAAAGAGCTATCTCTTTTTGCATAATGGAGATGAGACGTGAAATGAGGCGAGGGAAGAAGCCGGGCGATATCTAGAAGTAGTCAGACTGCCGATTTATTCAGCCATTATTCATAATACTTACTTGCTTGATACTTGAATGGGCCGTCCTCACTGGTTGTGCGGCCCCGGCACAACCTCCATTTTTCGGAGATTTGCTAGTTAAGCCATTGTGGTTCTCTGGAATCCCGAGGACAACCTGGCCAAGGTCTGCCCCAGGTCTTCACCACCATAATGGTCACTTTTTCGGCTATCACACACAGGCAGTTGCTGCCGTTGTGGATCAGAGGGAGATTTGCCACCATGCAACTTTAATACCAAGACGGTGGTGGGTCCTGGTATTGGTTTACTCTTAGCTAGGCTTCCTGATGGAAACGCCGGACTCCTTCTCAGCTTGGGAGACCCTGCCAGCGGGATGAATCTCTCGCTGTACATCGCAGCCACACACCCAGGTACACCTCCCAGCCACGATGAGACGGTAAACCGTTGGGAGGCATTATTCACAATGTCTTGCCAAAATAACGTTTTCCAAGCAGATATTCTTTCTAGAAGTTGAACAGGAGTAGTATAATTGTAGACTTTTCAGGAAGTTTAAAAGCGATGTAATCATTGTGGATATTCTCACTGATTCCTATATCACCTCTGAAATCGGTAAGATGTACGAAAGGAGAGATGTATGCATGAAATCACTAAAATATGTTGTGTTTTTAGTGAGAGCCGGACTGTCTCTAGTGCCCTTTCTCGCTGTTGGATTCACCATAATGGTCACTTTTTCGGCTATCACATTCTCGATTAGTGGACTAGTTCTGAATCAGATGAACATCCATAAAGTTAGTGATCGATCAGTCATCGATTTTTCTATTGATTACTCGAAACTATCAAGGACACCAATCTGAGTAGCTGAATGTTTCTTGCAAGATCTTATTATTTTAACCTTTTTACGACCTCTGCCATTCTCGTGTGTCGTGCTAGTCGGACCACGTGTCATTGGAACGCAATTGCGATATGAATGCATACCATGCTTGGTCCGAAACCTACAGCAGCGTACATAATAAAATGAAAGCGCTTGGTTGTGAAAGCATTAAGAATTAGAAGCTTTGTAGATACCAAACATCCCGATTTAACTAATTTAAAAATATCTGGAATCGGTTAAGGTCACGCTGGCAGTAATGGCGTGCGTCTGCCCGTTCATGGCGTGTGGTGCTGCCTTGGGTGCTTTATTCTGGGCTGGATTCCGCTTCGGCTCAACCATGTGCGTGACTCCGTTTCTTGTGCTGGCCATCGGCGTAGACGACGCCTATCTGATGATGAACGCCTGGCAAAGAATCACCTCTAGACGGAGGTTAGTCAGTAGAAGAAGTCAACCAAGGGTTTCACAATCGTAATTCATTTATGTGAAAAACGATAACATACCTCAGTCTTCAGAAAATTCGTGACTTTTCCTTTGGCATCGACAACACTGCACTGACACAATTCAGCTGCTTATTCTCTATTAAATAAACAAGATAGTTGATGAGGAAATCTAAATTCAGCATGATTTTGGCTATTTGTAACTAGAGAGAATTCAATCGTTCCCAACAAAATCCCCAGATTCCATCGAACCAAATTTTTCACCCTTCGTTTGCAACTTCTAACCAATTTCCTAGCTTATCAAGGAATATCGTCAAAATTTTCATTATCAGCACTTAAGGATTCATTTTCGTGTTTCTATTAATTTTATAAAGGTTAAAAACTGTAGGAAAATTCCGTTCGATAACGTGGATTTGGAAGTTCGTGGAAGAATTGTCGAAATGCTCGTTCAAACTGGACCATCTGTAAGGCTTCCTTCATTTTTCAAAAATTTCTTTTGTTATATTCCATCTAGAAAATGTTCGTGGTAGTTTAATCTTTCCGAACAACCGTTATTTGTAGGTGTCGATCACCACTATCACAAATTTTCTCGCGTTCAGTATCGGTGCATTGACTCCGACACCAGAAATACGGCTGTTCAGCATCGGCAATGCGTTCGCTATTGTGGTAGACTTCATTTTTCAGGTGAATCATACGGCTTCAATAGAATGAACAAAATCCATGTGATGTTCCTTTCAAGTGTGTTGTTTTGGAGCGAAATTACGGTAGCGTATACATAGTTTTCAAGTGGTTAGAGAACTCATAACAAATGGCGCAAGTTTACTCACTATCGGCTATTTTTGGAAATGTTCTTTATTGGAACCGGATTTCCCATTATATCACTCTTGATCCTTGAAACTGTGACGCTATCGAAACATTCTGTGAAGTTCTCAGGAGATTCTCAAGTGTTTTCCTTGATATTTCCGGCAATTGTATACACATTAAACATTTCCATAGTAGATTAACATCTTAAATTTGCATAGTATTGGGGTTTCTACGAATGGAAGAGGAACTTCAGAATCTATGAAGGCCGTTCCATGCTTCTAGTATTCGATGGCAAACATTTCCTAAGAATGAACTTTATGGAACTGCTGAAGACGAAACTCTTGCAAATGCAAAAAAACGAAACAAATGCAGTCTTGAAGCGGAATGGCCTAGTGGAAAACTCTGATCTTTAATTGCAACTGACAAGTTTATTATTAGCAGTGGTACTGTAAAAAGTTACTCAGATAACCGCAATGTCTTAACTTCTACTTAATGTCTATTCTATTGTCATAGAAGGATTGAGATATGAGCAGAACTCGGAACCTCACCTGGGTTCTGAGCTCGTGATTGCCCTCACCTTTGTTGCTTATCTCTTATTACCCTTTCACTTCTTGATAGTGGATTCGAAGCCCAACTGAGACTCTGAGTTTTGTTTATATCTCAGCATCACCGTGGTTGTGCTACTTAGGCAATTTATCCTTTCTCTCCTTATTTACACGTTGAGCATGGCTTTTACAAGCTCTCTAGAGTACTCATACTAAGGTGTTTCTAAAGCTTTAGCACAGGGCCTTGTAGATCATAGTATTGCTGTCTAGCTAATAAGATTCATCCGAAATAACAGCGAACAGAAGCAATTCAGCGATTAGACGACCGACCTCTCAAGAACGACGAGCCAGTCGAACTGACCGAATATGCTCCTCTACTTTAGATTCTTCGATGCGCCGTCTTCACTGGTTGTGCAGGCCCCAGCACGATTTCCACTTCCCGGAGATCTGCTGGTTTAGCCACTCTGCTTCCCTGGAGTCCTGAGGACAGCCTGGCCAAAATCTGCCCCAGTGCTCTTTTACTAGTAGTTCGAGCTCCAAAATATTTATTAACTAGTATTGCCTCACTGCGTGTTTCAAAAAATGGGACTTATTCAATTTTGTTTTGAACAAACACAGTTCCTTTCTTGATAGACAATCTTATTCGTATTTTGGTCTCATCATCTCTCTGTCGACCTCGTAGCAAACGTTGCTCCATTGCTACTCAGAAATTGCCATCAACTGAAGTAGTCAGAATAACTAGACCGGGAAGACGTAATGCTTTCAAAAGTGATCTACATCACCACAGAAAAACTCCGAAGCGTGAACCATGCATTTCATCTTGATCTCATCCTTGAACAATTACTTATACTGGACTCTACCTTAGTCGTTACGTTAGGCGTATAATTGCTTTTCTTCAAGGAAGAATCATCATAAAGTTTCCAGCTGAGTATCTATGCTTCACTAATGGTGATAGTGGGACGATACGAGATTCGGAGAGAGTTTGACAGCAAATGCCTTGATCTTCAAAAAGTTCCAGAACAGAAGTCGTCCAGATGCGAAAAAAATTCTTCAATAGGATCAAGGTTAGGCTATACTTCTCCTTCCTTACTCCTCTTACTGGGATTAAAGTAATAGATGATATCCTATACAAGAAATATGAACTATTAGTCTTTTAAGAAATCAATGTTGAATTTATAATTTCATTTGTCTTGTGTATATTTTAGCAATCGGTTTCTTTCAAATACTGTGTGCTATTGTACTTAAATATTGCGAACCTCATTTTATACATCTTTGCTCCTTATACTCAAACCCTGAGCGATGCGCCATGCACTCGACTTCATTGACCATCATTTGAAGGTGATTAAATGCATTTCTGCCCTTTACAATGACTCGCGTTGGCCTACCGATGTATCGAGCCAGTGCTGGTATCCTCCCAGATAAGTCTGGTACCAATTTGCCGACCCCGGTGGGATGGAAGGCTTGGTTGACCATTGGAGCTGGGATCGATCCCATGTGTGTGCTGCAGTGCGCCTCCAACCACACTCGTCTCTCCGTATAATAGAATTGTAATATAAAGTGTCTTTTGGTGAAATTTTACGGGTTAGATTTTCAGAAATCAAAACAGCAATTTTGAGAGATTTACTTCAACGAACTCAAATAGCCGTTATGCTGCGAAAACAGCTAGAAACACTATTGAGGCGCGAAGACGAGAAAGTGTTAGCAAACCTACAATGCGTTGGCCTGAAAAATTTCATCGTTGTATCGACCCAAATGTTGAGGAAACTCACATACGTCCTTTATCTATTGGTAGCTACTAACTAAAGGTTTTGGTAGAAGAAAATACATGTACAGCTATTCGAGAACTTGAAGAAGAACTCGTTATAAGCACCTCAGCCGTTTTGTAGCCCTGAAAAAAAGCCAGAATGTCGAAGAGGCTCCATACATGTAAGTCTCACGTAGTGAAACACAGTCAAAGCCGCAGTTTTGTGTCGAGGTTTTGTCGGCGCTTCTGCGCAACTAGAACGACCCGACTGGCACTTGCGTTGCTGCAGAAGCTGAAGGAGTTCGACTGCCAAAGTCTACTTCATCCACCATACTTGCCAGACTTCTCGCATACCGACTACCACTTCTTCATGTATTTCAATAACTTCCTGTGTGAGAAATGCTTCTCAAACCAATAAGAGGTTTAGAATTTTAAGCAACCAGTATAAATGAAGTTCTTTTTCGTTGGCAAAAATGTGCAGACTCTAATGGCCATTATTTCCAATAATAAGGTTTATTCTGAGACGATATGTGACTTTAAAGATGCAGTTTCAAATCCGACATTGATTTCCGAACAAAATACTGAAGCGAGGTTATTCAAATAATCGAAGTCTATCGAAAAAGAGAAGTGTAAAATCCTTACCATCCGAACATTTAACAGTCAGGAAGTTTTCCAAAACGATAAAATGCATATCAAAAGCGAATTGAAATTTAGGATTCTGGATATCTACTGCCGTCTGATACTCAACAAATTCGTCTCGTCGGCAATTTTAGCTAGTTTAGTGGTTTACTGGTATGTGCAAGCTAGTAATGGTCAAGGTTACTGCACAATAATTTATTTCGATGTTCAGGTACGTTTGCATCATCGGAACCTTGAATATGAAACCTGAACTCAGTCCGGATAGGTTGTTCCTTGAAGACTCAAGGATTTTCAAAGTTTGTTCACCTCTTCAGAATTATTTTCCGAATCTACACCTCAAACTCTTCATTAAAGAAATTCGTAGTATTTCGTTGACAGGTATTCGAAGAAAGACAAAAGTACATCACACCGTACTACAGCGTTTGTTGGATTCTGGTCGAGCAACCTGGGGACATTTCAAACGCCACCACATCTAAACGGATACATCAGATGGTATGAATCAATGCAACTGTTGCGGACTTTCATTTCGTCCTTCTTAATCCTTAATGTTCCTCTTTATACACATTTCATCTACTTATTTTTCACCAGGGCATACTAAATTAAGACAACTGGAAAACGGAAATGTTTCTTCGTATTTTTGTTGAGCAAACGCGAGGTGTTATTATTCTTTGTTCACGATTAAGCTGACGTTTCGGCGAATTTCGCCTTCTTCAGAGCCTGGAAAGGTCAAGTTGATAGCAATCTACTTGGCCAGACGCCTCCATAACCAAACAAAGAAACTCCAAACCAAGATTTCAATCACTTTGAACACAGCTTTGCACACTCACCGCTTCCTATGAGGTTTCCACTCAGTATGTCACGTAGAGACCAACCGCACAGAAATCACATGGAAGTACAATGTGCCCCTCATATCAGAAAAGCAGTTTTATATACTGCCCTATATCACGCGTAATAATGAGGCATTCTTCCCTGCGATTCATTTTCGGATTTCTGGAATTAATCCAGAGTGCCTCGAGAGTTTTTCGCGCCTGTGTTCTTGATTCGCGTGCGAGGATATGACCGTCTATGTGCAACTCAAAATCGCATAATTTGCCCCAGTGGTAGAGACGGTGATTGCATGAGCTCGGGTATAGTTTATCTGATCTCCTGTAAGACGTGTGGTGACGAATACATTGGCAAAACGGGTAGACCCCTCTGTGCCCGCATGAAAGAACACCTAGCCGGCAAAAATAGACCAAATACCCCGCTAGGCACGCATAGGACCCAGAGACATAACGGGGANCCTATATCACGCGTAATAATGAGGCATTCTTCCCTGCGATTCATTTTCGGATTTCTGGAATTAATCCAGAGTGCCTCGAGAGTTTTTCGCGCCTGTGTTCTTGATTCGCGTGCGAGGATATGACCGTCTATGTGCAACTCAAAATCGCATAATTTGCCCCAGTGGTAGAGACGGTGATTGCATGAGCTCGGGTATAGTTTATCTGATCTCCTGTAAGACGTGTGGTGACGAATACATTGGCTTTTTTTTTTTTTTTTTTTTTTCCCGCATGAAAGAACACCTAGCCGGCAAAAATAGACCAAATACCCCGCTAGGCACGCATAGGACCCAGAGACATAACAG